>JASCZW010006453.1:0-152991 GCA_034211315.2 Aedes japonicus | reverse complement strand
TAACCTTCCACTTGACACAGATACTGTCGGGCCGTAACAGCTTCGAACATTATGTGCATAAGTACAGGTACAAGTCCTCAACGTCGCCCGTATGCCGTGGAAACGGGCGAAACTGCGGAACATGTGTTCTCCGTCTACCATCGCTTCAAAGAGCGCAGAAGACGGCGATGGCCGTGAGCGGTTGGAGCTGACCTGGACAATCTTGTCCAGAGAATGTGTGTCTGAGGCTAGGACATTTTGGACGAGATGAAAACGGCCTCCCAGATTGTCTTAGAGCTACAGAACAACTGGCGAGACGACCAGCGACAGGCCAGAAGGATCAGCTAGCTGCAAAAATACAAGTAGTTAAACCTGCTTGGTTATGTGCACAATAGTCCCCTTCCCAGTAATACTGAAAGGATGTCCCCGGGGGGTCGTAATGAAGGCATGGATGGGTTTAACGGTAGATGTGGGGGTTCTAGCATCCTCATTCCCCACATATTCCCTATGATATTTAACGTTTATCAACGGAAAATTTAAAATTCGAATGTATCCATATTCTAAAACAATCTTTTGAGAAATAACTGAAAAATTAACGCTCAAAACCTTACATCTTTTCATGACGGTCGCAATGCGATTTATTTTAAATTGTACCCCAGTACCTATAAAACAAAGACGTAGTCTACGGCAAAAGAATCACTATCCACTGTGGTGCAGTTTTTAATTTGATTAATATCTCAATCGACTGGTCAATTTCGGCCATCAAATGAAGAGAACATACTTCCCTAATGTCGTCACCTGAAAAATGCGACATACTATCCGCATCCCCTCGAGAGTGTTCAAAAAAGCGAAGAAATGAACATTTACCGACTCTAATCAGTGAAACCCAGCGAAGCCCAATCAAATCAATGTAGGGAGGATTTCTTCTTCCCCTCCCTTCGCATCACCAAGCATTGCATCGTAGCCACCTGTTTCAGGATCAAACTCACCTGTCATGCGACAGAGGTGAGCTGGAAACGAACCCCGAAAGTCATAAATTTACCGACATCGGCATTTTCAATTCGATGCTTGTGTTGTTCGCCGAAGACGCTGCTCGAAGAAGGGGAGCAAATGTTGAGTTTTTGGTGCGCTACAGATGCCTGCCGCACTCTCGTTTGGTCGTCCATCAATAAGGAATGGCTGGCCGGAAAGGAACAGGCGGCTTTGGATATTCAATGAAACCAGTTCAATAACAATAAATCGAAAAGTTGACTCATTTAAAATGAACTGGTATCCGGCTGGAAGTTGGTTGGAGGTGGATAGCCGAGGAATGATGGTCTTGGTACGATTGGCTCAACTCGTGAAAATCTCATCCCATAAGTGACCGTTCCGGCACCATCCTGTTGAAGCATCGCGTCGTCCGGCCGATGATGATGACGATGATGACTGATGATGATAAAATTAATATCAATCAAGCAAGAACATCGATGAAACTACTGCCGTTACCATTTGTCGAGGAAGAAGAACAAACATAAATTGTGGACTTAAGAGTCATCATTTTATCATCTCGGGCGGTGCTGTAGTTGTGGGCATTTGGCAGTATTTATGGATCGATTGGATTGATTCGCCTCTTGAGGAAAGTCACCGGCGTTTGGTCTTATTACCACCGAGTTTGATGGCAATGGGCGTGAAGAACTTGTACCCCTCACGCGTATGCAGAGATTGCTCACGATCGTAAAGATTCAATCAGTTAAAATGTAATCGTGGCGCCGTCGTGATGTGATGGTCGCTTTAGTTGCAATATTATGACAAATCAACTGACTTTGATTGGCGTTTTCAACAGATTGAAGAAAGCGTGGTGCCATTTTGTGAGCTCTCTCTGAAGGTCTTGATTTAGAGCCAGGTTTTAAGATAGTTATTTTGATATATCTACCAATTAGTGCCAGTGATATAAGTAATATACGTAGAGGCACTAATTATTCTAGTAAAGGATTAAATCACGTCCGGCATCACCTCACATAAACGTTGATCAGAAAATTTTGCAATAGGTCGAAAATCGGACTGGACTCGTTCATCCCTGAAGGCGCTAAATCGTAACGACCAGCGAAATGTGTCCGGTAAAGTCCACGGGCACGCAAGTTTTTTATGCAAATGCTGACGAAGAGGCCCTGTTGCGTAACGGATGCTGAAACCTACATGAAAGCGGACTTTAATCAGATTCATCGGTCATCGGGTCATCAATTTACACTGCATTTTCGAAGAGGGTATGACCTAATATGGTACGTGTTGGCTGCCAAGTGACGACTTCAACCATGGATGGCCAGGTGTACGTTAAGGAATTCCTACAAAAACGTCTCCTTCCGTTGCTGAGGTCACACAATTTTATTACCCTGACTTGGCGTCAAAATGGTATAAGGAAATTAAGTTCAACTTTGTTCCCAAGATCCTTAAACCCCCAAACACCCCAAAGTTGAGACCAATCGACAAATATTGGGCTATTATGAAGCAGGAATTATTCAAACATTCTAAGACAGTCCAAACAGATTACGAATTGAAGAAAGCCTGGGTCATTGTACAAAATCTAGTCGATTCTTACATTGCATGAGCACGAGCATTAGCATGATTGGCCCCACTTCTCTGTTGCCAGATCAGCTGATATTTACACAAAAATGTTTAAAAACATGTAATCTCCGAACTAAGGTTATGCCGGCATCGGCAACGCCCGACTGCAGATCGAATGAGGAAAGAACAAAGATATGTTGACGTGATACTTGGTTTAATGTGTATACAAAACACATATCACTGGCTTCACGTAGTCGACAGGATGTTCGATAACAGGGTTGATTGACAGCACGGTTCGTTTGGTAAACGATAAGCTATTTAGTGAAATATTCAAATACTGATTGTTGTTGTTATCGCAAAACATTTGCCTATCAAAGGTCACTTATGTATTTTCTGAACATGTTTTAATTTTTAGACTCAAATATGACCAGAACAGCGCAGTAGACCGATCTTTTTATAACATCTATTAGGTCGCGTATGAAGTTTTGAAAGATGCACTGTTTAACATGCTACTTTTGACAGTCTTATCACAGAGAACAGACGTTCATCTTCGATCTTAATTGTGCTAAAACTTTAAACCGACATTCAAATATGTCGTTATGCTCCTGGTGAGCGGCGCTGCAGTTGTGCGATAACTGTCATGTCGTATTTTATCAATAAAAATCTAGCACATAACCTGAAAATGTTTGTTGGTTTTCTCCGCACTTATTTTTACAACCACAGCCTGCAACTTTAACACAAGTTTTTTCAATAAAGGTTTATGAACATCAATATCTGTTCCTCTGTGGTCTTATCTAGGTGGTTAATGGCATCACCAAAAACCAATAGGATATAATCAAGTTGTTAAGTAAAACTTTATGCAAGAAATTCATGAACACAACAATTCAATCCAACAAGTGTCAAACTAGCATATGTCAACACAGATCAAATTTTGCCGAAGTAATGTTGTTATGAATATGATGGATATGTCTCTTAGAAAAAAAGTTACAGAATTGGTCTAACTTCTGAAAACAACAAACATATTTTTGGAACTATTTTTTTATTGATTTATTTTCTGTTGATTTCCTCACATGGTAACAATCACCGACATGAGAGAACTGACTCCACCACCTGGACACCACTAACGACTTCATGAATATGAGCCGGGACCAACGGCTTTATTTCCTTTCCGAAGGAAGACGTGACAGATTTTTCGCCTCAAATAAAGCCTCGAGGTAAAGCGAAGTCGTATACCAGAGAATAAACCAAATGAGCGGAGATAGTTTCTCTCCCATGTAGAGTTAGAATTACAAATAGACAGTTCGATAGAACCATTTAAGCTATCGGTAGTATATGAGCACGATCAAGCGCACATTCTTTTTTGGCAGTCAAGGTGGTGCATTTCGTTCCTACCTTGACCTCCCCAAACAACACACAAGTTTTATAACGGTTGATAATACTTTCATACGACTGAATTTGGTTTAAAAAGAAGCCTACTCAACATAAAATCATGAAAGATGTATTTTATATGGGCTACTCATGGGGATGTATGGTGTGTGCCTGTTTCAAATACTGCCTCTGTGCCCTCCGCTCAGACATTCAAAAACTACTTCTTCTAATTTTCACAGCCTGTCGTGCGCTAACGGCAACTATCAATATTTTCTCTTAACGCAACTTTGTTTAACCCAAAAGCCTCATGGTGATGTGATGTGATGTGTAATAAGGACCACCATCCAGTGCGGGATTACCTATGGCTGCGGGACTACTCTGAGCAGGTTATGTTCTGAGAGAATAGCCTCACGTGATGGCTTCTTGTAGCAGGGTCACGCCGATCTCAGTGAGGACCTTCGGAGATTCGCTGGCCAGAAGGCCGCGTGTGCTTCTGCGATGGCAAGGGACTGGCGACTCCACGAACCCTTGTCCAGTCAACAAATCCCTTCGACTGCCTTAGGCTACCCCCCCCCTCCCCTGGGAATCCCCGTTATTATATATGTTTTTAAAGGAACAGTAGACATTTTTAGCATTAATGATTTATAAAAAGTTCTAAGACAAAATGAAAAATTCCACGGCTGCCATACTGAACTTTAGATTCAATTAACACATTTATTTTTTTGTTTTTTATTTGCACTCAGTAAATGTACTGCGATATTGCAAATTTTCTACCGTTCCTTATAAAATAGTTGTGGGCAATAAAATGAGGAGAAATCTCCATGGAATAAAGAATACCTACATTTTTTCTTGGTAGGGTAAGACTTCAGCATGCTATCTTTACCGCGCTGCCTACATTGCGTTGGTGGGACTATGCCTCTAAGATACAGCCGACGAGATACGGCGTTTCTTACTCAGCCGCCGGTGAACAAAGACCTCCTTGGTGGACAGACGCTCGGCACGCACCTCCTCAGTCTAGCTGAAGTCAGAAGGACAACGGTGCCCGGCGCTGCTACTACCAGCTAAGCACGCAACCCCGTAGCTGGCGGTCTTTGTCATCTAGCTGACCCGTGGAAGCACGAGGGTAGGAACTTGTGAGGACCAGAGCATATGTAGCGGGGACGCACGCTCCATCTGCAGTTGTCGACTCACCATTATACGCAGCCCCTACTTCTAAAGCCTCATGGCGATGAGAAATTATTGTCCTCAAAACAACAAATATCATCATAGAAAGATTTTTTACGCTGTTTTGGTCATATAAGATACCAAAAATAGATTGTATATGTGTACAAGAAAAATACATGAGATCAAGCGTCATACAAAATGAATTCCTGATCATTACATTACCTGGTTGTGTTGCTTGGGCACCGGCCCACCATGCCCGAATGATCATCATTTGTCATCGAGGAGCAGCTTTATTGCTTTTTGTAGACAATGACACAATTTAAACGTGCCATGCCCGATAACAAAATACACCCAGACAACCACAAGTCGTATAACAGTGTCCAAATAGTATCGTATATTCCTATATTTTTAGTCAAAATCGCAATTTATTGTGGCCTTTGTCGTATTATGTTTTAATTCAAGTCGTAAATAGTGCAAATTTTCAGACTTCTTTCCGATGTGTCATTTATTCATCGTATTGCGTCACAAACGAAATCGGATATACATCGCTAACCTTTTTGAAATCAATTTGTTATTACATATTCCATCATACGATATCAAATCAACGCGTTCAAGAAAACAATGGAATTTGCACGCATATGGCCTCCCACTTTTGCACGTATAAGCCGCGTGCTTGCGTTCTTTACGATTTGTTTGCCGCATATATGTTCTGTATATCATAAAACGACTTTCAATATACGTGCATTTTGGTTGTCTGGGCGGTCGGGTACCGATCTTTTCGGTTTTCGTTCTTCACGCTCAATTTTTATGGTTTCGTTCTTTTCGTACAAACTGTAATGATCCATACTTGCAGCTTCTGGGATTTTAACTTATTGGGGAAAATGAGGTTTATCTCAGTTGTTTCAAGTTATTAACATCTACAGTCTTTAGCAGACTTGTTGTACGGGGCTATGATCAACAAACCTGCCAGCCTTTGTATTACGGTTCGAATTGAGAATGCACCACCGGTAGAGGCGCTTTACTTTCGAGTTGCCTAAATGTGAGTACTGCGACGGGTTGGGATAACGGGTAACTCGTTTCTCCGACATATCAGTTCTCGTAAACTTGTCCTAGCGGCTAAGTCTCCTCTGAGATAAGATCACAAAAGGTTGAAATTCGGTCATCACGGCGCTAATGCGCATATAATGTTCGAGTTTGCGGAATTTGCGCTATGTCTCGATAGCCTTACCTAGTTAGGACGATGTTTTGGCATCAGCAAACTTGTGTTAGTGGCTTCAAGTCCTTCCGAATAGTAGGCAAATGTGTTCGGAATTCTTTCCCACTGCGCGGCGTTATTGTAGCATTCCGTTTTATTATGCTATATATAGAGCGTCTTGTATCAGTTAGGATATTGATCTCTTCAAATAACTTTGTACTAGTAACCGTTAAGCCAGCCGGTGGTAGTCACATAAGTTTGGAATAAATTCACTACGTGGCGCTTGTAATGCATATGAGCCTCCAATTGAAGTATGCTATATCTAGAGACGTTTACTAGTTGGGGCTTTGCTTGTCAGATAACTTGTGCTAGTGGCTCAATTTTTTCCATGTGATAGTCTTATAATTTCGGAATCCACTCAGTGTGTGACATTGAGGGTGAATATCAGTTTCTAGCTTGTTTATGCTTAATTTCAGGGCGGTCAATCAGACTGGGGTCGGGACGGCCTCAGCATGTATACAAAAGTTGTATCTATTTTCCGCCTTCAGCCCATGGCTGCAATTCCGCCAAACCCGCTGCCATGCAGAATGGCCTGGTCCCAGCAGGTAACTTTTTAGCTTGATCGACTCTACCTTGCTGGTTGTGTGCCTCTTCTTCTTGTGTCTGTCGATTCGTTTTTGAAAATCAGTTGACAGGGCTAACGTCTGACATTCTTACGACATGCTCAGCCCACCGTAGTCGGCAGATTTCAACGGTGTGAAAGACTGGAGGTTATATCAGCAACCGATGCAGTTCCGTAGTCCGTCTTTCATTATCACTCCACCGTAGATCGTATGCAACCCCTTCCGTTAAAGACACCGCCTTGGTTTCATCACCATTGATCTGAGCTTCTGGATGCGACTTCAATTTGGTGTGGCCATGTTTGGTGCATCAGTCGTCACAGGGGTAGCAAGAGCCATGCGGTCGGTACACCGGTTAGTATTCAATATATACTAGTTGCCACTATACTGTGAAAATTTGACAGCTCCATCAGTTTGTTTACAGTGAACAACAGGGAAACAGCTTCGATCTATCTTCACCTGGTACCTTAAAACAATATGATTAGAGGCGGATCGGAAGATTTGATGAGCTACCTCCCTTCAGAAACAATTCAATTTTCATGTTGTACAAAATCTCAATATGATGAATTAATTCTATTCAATTTTCACAGCCTATTGTATGCTAACGGAACTCTCAACACTTTCTCTTCAAATCCTTATTCTAGCAAAATTACTGCCCACTCCTAAAAGCCTCATGGGGATAAGCAAATATTTCCATTTAAACTTCATCTTGGCAAATGTGTTTGATTGGAAACTCTGGAAATTTGTTGACAATTGGTTGAAAGACATATTAAAAATTCTGGATCACAGTTTATCACTTCATAGCAAAATAATTAATTTGAAAATGCCATTGATTTGACTAACAAATGATCGTGTGTGTTTATCGACAAAATCCATTACCCTTAATGATAAAGGAAAGTTCAAAAACTATGCGTAACAACTGCATTTTCATGACACTTTCTGACATACAACCTGACGATTCAAAGTATCCCTTAAACAATGCTTACAAGTTTAGTTATCTCAATTGAAACTGTGACAGTGCAGCTGAAACAACAAGTTAATAGCAGGCAAAAGTTCGTTGGCTTGTAATACTAATAAAAAGAAAATCCATGTTGAGTGTTCAATTATTCAATTGTTTCCTTCAATATATAAAGTATTAAAGGGTGGAACGGTAAAAATTGGTCTGACATGATCAACTGCACACTGATGAGTTTAATATATAAATGATCCAATCTTTATTTCTTTTTAAAGTTCATCATCAACGAAACACTAAAAATTATTTGATTAGGCTTCCGATTTCCCAAATGCGAACTATCGGGCTTTACGTTCCACACTTTCCATCAGAGTTTTGAACCACTGTCATGTCCACCTTATTTAATTCTGAACGCCAATTGGCCTTATACTATTTTTACTTCCAACTGTTTGTTGAATTCTCTTGTGGTTTCTCACTTACGGTTGGACAATATTTTCAATTGGGCGCAGGCTCAGCGAGTTTGAAGGGTTTTTTCCTGAATATAACTCAGCATACTATTACCTGAGCATTTTTTCCGTAATGGCATGCAGCGAGGTGTAACGAAACAGCACGAAACACCTGTAGTTTTTTCAATAAAGGCAATATGCGTTTTTGCAAGCATTCGTTTTACAAATATTTTGGTTGGCAGTGCCATTTGTCTCGAAACTTTAGCCTTTTAGCCCACAGGTGTAAATAGCCGGCCAATCCAAGTAAATTTTCGGCAATCCTCCAAATTGCCCTGAGTTCAGACCGATCGAAAAATACTGGGCAATTGTCAAGCGAAAACTTTAAGGATGCGGTAAAGAAGTGACAAATGCACTACAAATACGTTTAAAGTGGAATAAGTTCGCCGGTACAATGTCACCAGCGACTGTGCAGGTTATGATGGCAACGATCACAAGTAAATGTAAGAACTTTTCATATATCGTTTGAAAGCTGAATGCCCTTTTGTTTGACATTCTGATCAACCGTGAATGTTGTTTAATTCTTGAGTTTTGATCACTTAAATGCGTCTAAATTTACTTTGAATCGGGCTTTACATCGTCCATTATGACGCAATCAATCTTGGTCAACATACGCATTTACAAGTTTGGCTGTTGGTTTTGCTTATCATCTCGATTTGGTGTCACTGTAACCTTATATGATGACAGTCCTGCTCGTTTCATTGCTCGGCTTTCCCATTTTGTTTCCGATATCTCTGATGGAAAGGTTAGTATTGCGTTTGAAAATGCTGGCCACTATTCATCCAGTCGCTGTGGCTTCCTGATTCCGGCTTCCTGAAAGTCGTCAGATGTTATCCGAACACTTTTATAACATTCGTCATGATTGATTTGGCAATATTAAGTTATTTTGACAACTCAATGAAAAATGGTAAAAACAAAATAGAGTTAACACTTCGTATGCATGCACTTTCAAAATTAAGGGAGTTCAAGTGATTTAAATACACGATTAAAAAAAACTACGTCATATTTGAGTCGACCAAAATTTAACCGTTCCATCCTTTACATCGCACTTTGCTAATATTTCAGAGAAGAAAAAAAATCTGCAACATTAAATGAAACTAAAACGAACTGATCGTGATTGATAAAAAATTTTGAATGTTCATTTCCCGAAAAAAATTTGAAACGCTATGATCTGTATTCCCAAATTCGTGTTCGATCTAAATGTTTTCGACCATAGAGCTGTTCAGCCAGGCAATGCACTGTTAGACAACTGAGTTCAAATGAGGATTGACAGCATGTAAAGACATGTTCTCTGCAAAATTGAAAGTAATATTGTTTTACTGATAAAGGTTTTCTCATGTTATATTAGGTCATCTGTTATTGTCAATTTGTCAACAATATCAGCAGGTCAATTTAAACTATCAAAACAGTTTCCAATAATACAAACAGCTCATAGAAGATTATCTTTTCCAAACACTATTGTCTAGTCTTCTATTCAGAAAAGACATCAGATGATTGAGACTAACACTTATCACCAAAGACCTAGGTCTACGTCTGGACGACTTACTGACTGATTTACTATTTCATCTTAAACCATCACATCACTCCTTACACCCATTATATGTTATGAATGAATGCTATGGGAGTTGTTCACCATTCGATTTAGAAGTACAAACAAACCCAAAGGCCATCCTGATCTTCAGTGTCCTAGGCTCATGAGTTTGAACCATATTGAAAAATTGTATACCCCTATACTCCTGTCTGCAAATTTCGTTTTCTCGTCTGTGCCCCCCTTTCATCGTCATCTCCAATATCTACGTGGCTGCCTTCTTCTTGATGAAGATAAACAAACACATCTAGATAATTGTCTATCAGGGTGCAATGAAAATGAGGATTGGGAACCAAAGCTCTTCCACTCCCATTTTCTCTGCCTCTTCGGTGATTCCAAATATGAATCAGTAGGACCAACAGCTCTGTTCGACTGTTATCACAGAGATGGAGAAAATTATTTCTCCGATTGCGTTTCATGCAAATGCATAAAGTGCTGCTTTAGATTTGTGGGGTGGAAAGAAGAAATCTTCTCTCACAAATCAAACCTTTTTCTCAAACGGTCTGGATTTCCATGCTTGGACTTAACAATTCTACGTTGGAATGTAAATCCATCTTGAAAAAGAATTGATTTCAAATGTTAGTTCAATATTCAATTTCTTACCATCATTACTTAAATTTTGAAATATAGGCTTAAAGTCCCATTTTACCACGGCTCGATAAAATCACTTTAGATTAATTGCAAAAATCAGCAGAATTCATCACCACCTTTTCTAAAAGTTGAAAAAATTTAGACGGGAGCAAAGAGACTCTCAGGATTATCCGATTTGGTATCCATTTAACCGTTGTTGGTGGATCAAGTAGGGCGAGTAGATACTCTGGGTGAATCCGTCGCTCCACCTGCTAGAGCAGGGATATATTTTGCGAGCCACTTGAGACGCACCCTACATCGAATGGAACTTCTTCCCCCCCGGAACCAAGTCCCAACCGAGAATTAAGCAAAGCTTTCATCCTGCCGAAAGACAAGAAACAACGGCTACTAGATTGGGCCTGGTTGGTCGATGAAGAACACGGAACACCAGATAAGATTTGAGTGAATGAATCAGAGTAAGTGCAAATACGAGAAAAGCTATGTTGCAGACCTACGAGACACAGCAATAATGTTCAGGGTTTTCGGGCCACAACATCAGGTGTATCGTATCTGCTTTTTGCTGCAGTTGAAGCTTCTCTGGTGCTGTGAAATGAAAATCTAAACAATCATACGTCTGCCGATTTTCTAGGTTAACACAACGAACAGCATGCTTCTTCCGTTGGATACCTCACATCCCAACCGGCCGACTGACGACGAGGACGTCGACATGGCCAATATCCCTCCGAAGAAAAGACATGAGTCTAGGATGTGCAATTGCAAGTATAGATCAACCTGCCTGCAATGATGCACTCATTGCTCGGAGTACGGATGCTGATTTGGAAGCTTTATGAGAGGGGGGAGGGGGGGCAGGCGGCCAACGATATACAATGATTCTCTTGAATTGTTTCAAATTGCTAAATCCATTGTGATGCATTTTGTTTCTGATTTTATGTTTAATTCAGTTTCGATTAGCATTTGTTCTTTACCTTTGTTATTAGTGTTTCGGGATGTGATAGATGAGACGTTTGTGTTTTCCAATGTATTTTCTGCAGGTGGGCAGCAGCATGATCGCATCCCATGTTTATCGATGCGAATGAAACGATTGTGCTTTTGTTCCGGCCGGAGTGCTCTGGGTGCAGATTATAGCCTACTGGCTCAGATCAGAGACGACGAGCGTCTATCGACAGAAATGGCTGAGATGCTATCGTCGAAGGATTTCCCTACACATGATGAGGGTTTTTTTTTCAGAGGGATTGATTCATTTAATGATGTTCTTAATGTTGTTGCAGTTTGATTATTTTTGAAATTTTCTGTTGTGTATAACCTAAGTTGTAAAGGGTTCATTTAAAAATATTTAATTTCAATCGGACTCCTGGCTGAATACATCGAAAGCGGAAGCTGATAAAGGCCAGAGTAGGTCGAGAATCTGA
Organism: Aedes japonicus; assembly: GCA_034211315.2. Classification (NCBI taxonomy): domain Eukaryota; kingdom Metazoa; phylum Arthropoda; class Insecta; order Diptera; family Culicidae; genus Aedes; species Aedes japonicus. The sequence goes on along the minus strand of JASCZW010006453.1, from coordinate 141,081 downwards.
ATAACAACGATTGATTTAAAATTAATTGAATGAACTGCTCTTAATAATAAACGAATCACTAAAACGTCAACAATATCGTAAGCCGTGAAGACTTTATAAATAATTTTGCCAGAGAAGTATTATTATCATCCTAAATTATCATTGCTCAAAAACATTTGGCAGAAAATGGGGTCTAAGACCAAAAATGATAATGTGGATTTATACATCCATAATACGTCCTAAAATATCGTATGCTTCTCTTGTGTGGTGGCCAAAAACAAAAGAGGCTACTGCACAGAAAAAGCTTGCAAAACTTCAACGGCTAGTATCCATTGCTATAACGGGAGCGATGCGCAGCACTCCATCAAATGCGTTGAATGCAATGCTAAATCTGCTGCCTTTGCACGAATACGTGCAACTAGAAGCGGAAAAGAGTATGCTTAGACTAAAACGGTTGAAAACTTTCATGTCTGGTGATTTAGTCGGTCACCTGAGCATTTCGCAAAGCTTTCAAAATGGGCCAGTGATGTACATGAATGGAGACTGGATGAAACCTGTGGAAAACCATGACATTCCTTACAACATATGTGAAACGTCACGTATAGATTGGGAAGTCGGAGGTCCCACTGTTCGTCATGGCTCCATAAAATTCTTCACAGATGGCTCAAAAATTGGAACAAAAACGGGAGCAGGAATCTTCGGCCCTGGGGTAGAAAAAAAAATCATCCGAAAAATCATTAGGATCAAAAAAACGTTCTTAAAAAAGATCTTCTCAAGGATTCCTATTTGTTCTCCGGTGCTTTACAAATCTTATCGTTTGATTCTCAAGTTGGCTTGCAAATAATATTGCGTTTAAATAACTTAAGTTATTCTGGTGATTACATCGTGAGTTAAATAAAAAATTTCAATGATTTTTAGCACTGTGTGTAAGAATAGTTTTTTAATTAATAAACCCCATTTTTTTAAATTATTTTAATAGATCGGGTTTCAACGAAATGGTCAAATATAATAAAAAATGACTTTTCGATGAACTTGCCCTTTTTGCCCTTTTTGATGACTGAAAATCTCGATAATACAGGAAACACAAATACGAAAACCTGGCTCTGATAAGATGATTAGATTGAGCCTGTACAAATAAATGATTTAAAACAAAAATGTATATTTATCTAAAATAAGAGATGGACATCAAGATGTCGTCAGAGGATTTGTAAAATTTTCTCGAAATATTAGAAGAAGTATTATTTGTTTGAATACTTGAACATTTAGACTTAAAAAACCCCAATGTCGCTATTTCTAAAATGATGGAAATGTATTAACGTTCTCCAGAAAATCAACATGCCTTCAAATGGTTTATTTAAATTTTTAAGAATGTTCCAAATGGTTTAAAAAATATTATTTTAATATCGCCAGGCACATAAAAATATCGTCCGATGTTTGTTTTACTTTTCTCAAAATATTCTTAAAGCTATGTCAACTTTAAAAAGTTTAAGTATTCTGTTCTATAATATTCTAACAACTATTCATTTAATTTTAAACTAGCTGAACCCGATGCGAGCCTTGCTACGCTTGAACCAAAACTAATGAAAATTTAATAGAACTGGCGCTATTATGGTTTTTTTTAGGAATGAGTTCTGTTGGAATATTTTCGTTTGCTTAGGTGTGTAATTTCTGCAAAATTGAACGTAGGTGTGTGTGTGTTTTCAGGTCGTTACTTCCTACCATGGTATTTCTTTCTATGTAGAAGCATTCCATAGACAAAACTTTTATTTCCAAACTACGCCGTATCCTGTCAGTTTGAATGTTTCTCTTGCATAAACTTAGATTGACGTCTTGTGCATATGTAGCACTGAGAGTAACTCAAACATCTCCTATTCTTGACTAAAAAGGGGTTCAAAACCATATCGAAACATGCTTCCTAGTCGAGAAATACACATTGGGTGTTGTTGTTGCCTCAATAATTTTCATGTTTGGTTATAATTTCTGTTTTATGTGCATGCGAACACTCCTCCCTCCACCAGAGAGCCACCAAAGAAAAAAATACACAAAGTTTTTTTTTGCACGGGGGATACGTTTCACTTTTAGTATGGAGCCGTGTAAAAAAGACTAAATAGAGTTGATAAATTCACATGCTTAAACATGTTATATTGCTCCGATTTTGTTTGTATGCATTACCTTTCCATGCAATGGTCAAAATTCAGTTTTTTTTTTTTAATTTTCAGTATTTGCACCAAAAATAGTGAAATTTTTGAAAAACTGCCATATGATTACTTGTTGCCCAAAACGTAAATTGTGATTCGAATAAGGTCGATAAGTTGTTCCGTTCTGGAGTTATCACCGAAAACAAGTTTGTTAGTTCTTAAATTATGAAGAAATTTGTGTTACATTTGTATGAGAGCCCCTCCTTTCAGAGAGAGGAAGGGTCATTTCATTTGTATGGGAGCCCCCTCTCTCAGTCGGAGGAGGAGTCTCAAACCATCATTAGAAGCTTCTCCGGCCCCAAAAAGTACAGCATACAAATTTTCATAACAGTAGGTATAATTCGCATTTTGAGATTAAATGTGTGTTTAATTTCTACAAGACCCCCTCCCCCCCCCCCCATACCAGAGAGAGAAGGGGTCTTTAACTACTGTTGAAACATTTATTGCCTTCAAAATCCCCACATGCCAAATTTAATTCCTTCTGCTTTATTAGTTCCCGAGTTATGCAAAAATTTCTATTTCTTTTGTATGAGAGCCCCCTTTTAAAGAGAGAAGATGGGTCTCGAACTACCATAGAAAAATTTATTGCCGCCAGAAAACCTCACATGCTAAATTTGGATCTATTTGCTTTATTAGTTCTTGAAGTATGGAAATCCTTCTGTTGCATTTTTTGACAGACAGACAGACAGACAGACCGACAGATAGACAATTGTCTGCATTTTTTTACTCAAATTGATGTGTCATCAGAAAAAAAGAGGTTTATTTTTATTTCTTTATTATCCGTCGGCCTATTTCCTCACATGGTGACAATCACCGACGCCAGGGAGACGACTCTACCACCTAGACCCTACCTAACGACTCATGAATATGAGCTGGGATCAACGGCTTTACTTCCCTTCCGAAGGAAGACGTGACCAGATTTTTTCGCCTCAGAAAAACCACCGACGTCAACTGGGATTGAACCCAGACCCACTGGGGTGCTAGTAGCAATCACGCTACCACTGCACCACCGGCGCCGTCGAAAAACAAAAGGTTTGTGATGATTTTTAAGCAGATGCCAAATTGTTTTCCTAACCTCAAACTTTTGATGATTTTTCCAATACATGGTGTATCCATTTGAATTCAGTAAGTGACGCATTGTTTTATGGATTATAGAACGATGTATAAAGCTCAAATGGTTTAACAGTGTATATTAGCCAGTTTTGAATCAATCAGATATTTTGCTAAACGTTAGACTTATCATTTGAAGAATCAAATATACAATGCTTTCCCTGCATATCCTCATTTTGAAGAAATAAAATTGGTACAACTAGATTGACAATTTTCTTAGCAATGTTTTGATGTAAAAATATAACATAATGTCGTAAATGAATTTCGAATAATCACGGATGCAAGAGCATCATGTCTTTCGAGCGTACTTATACAAATAAATGGGATGAATGCAGTGACAGAATTGAATGCACTGCGATGTTCAGAGTGGGTATTTGCCGTTTGAATGTTGTTTCTAATTTTTATTGCATATTGTTGCAACCGACAAAAGTTATCTCATTTGATTGGATCGTTGATTCTTCTAACTAACGACTGTTCCAGAAAGTATAAGCACACCTTATGTTAACGGTCACTTTGAATACAATGAAATATTTCACCATGTTTTGGCTGCGTCCTTTTGTCCTTTCCAAAAAAGTGCTCAGTTTTGTGTTACCAATCAAAATGCGCGGTCTTAATCCGGAACAACAAAAAAGATCGTGCACAAATGGTGCCCTGTGAGCGGACTCTCCTTGAGAAAATTGGCCATGGAAGAGGGTGTAAGCGTCGGAGCGGTACGATCTGTGATTTGAAAATATAGAGAACAGTGTACGTTTGAAGATGCGCCTCAGAGTGGTCGGAAATCCGGTCCAGGATGTTTTGAATATGTCCTTAAGATCTGAAATGAACCGATTTTTGTCGTACGACAAACTAATAAGAAACCAAAAACAAAAAGAATCATGCGTATAAAAAGTTTTTAGAATACATTGAAGTCATTCAAATGATTTAAACTTTAGTACTTTTGAATTAATTGAGCTTATTGTAGGAAGCGTTTGAATTTGTTAATCAAATTCTAAATATAATAAAAATAAAGGGTGTATTAGATAAAAATGGCACACAGAAAATCTTCTGTAACTTTTGAATCGTATGAGTAAAAAACCTAGAAATTTGAGTAGATCTTATCCATAGTGTATTATTTACATCTGCCAAGTTTCAAAGTTATACATTCAGTAGTTCCAGTCATGTCGTCGAAACAAGAAATTGTCCGTGAGAAAATTTTGTGCACTCACAATCAAAATCCAGGGGCGTCCCACCGGTGGATTGCTAAACGGCTTGGAATTGCAAATACAACTGTGTCTCGTGTAATAAAAACCTTCACGGAGCGTCTGAGTGTCCAAAGGAAGGAAGTGAATGGTCGTAAAAGTGGTCCAATGGACAGTAAAATGGCCAGGAAAGTCGTACAACAATTCAAGAACCGTCCAAACATGTCAATTCGAGATGTCGCTAAAAAGTCTAAGGTGTCAGTCGGTTTTGTGCAGAAAACCATGAAGCGTGCTGGGTTACATGTTTACAAAGTGCAAAAAGCCCCAAACCGGAATGAAAAACAAAACATGACTGCGAAAACCCGCGCCCGGAAACTTTACACGAAGCTGCTCACCAAATCCGGTTGCATCGTGATGGATGACGAAACACACGTCAAGGCCGACTTCTGTCAACTTCCTGGGCAAGAATATTTCGTTGCCAAGTCGAAGTTCGATGTTCCGGAGGATGTTCGAAAAAAGAAACTATCGAAATTTGCAAAGAAGTTTCTAATCTGGCAGGCGATTTGCGGATGTGGTGAAATAAGTGCTCCCTTCATCACTTCCGGAACAATAAACGGTGCGATTTACACGGAAGAGTGCCTTAAGAAACGTCTCTTGCCATTCATTAACAAGCACAAAGGGTCAACTCTGGTTTGGCCTGATCTAGCATCCTGCCACTACGCCTGAAACGTATTGGAGTGGTACCGAGCCAACGGAGTCAATTTTGTGCCAAAGGATATGAACCAACCAAATTCACCGGAACTTCGTCCAATTGAAAAATTCTGGGCAATTATGAAAACGGAACTTCGCAAACATCCCAAAACTATAAAAACAGAGCTAGAATTGAAGAAAATTTGGGTAAAAACAACAAAAACACTGGGAAAATCGGTTGTACAAAATTTGATGGGTGGAGTGAAAAGGAAGGTGCGGGCATTCGGGATGGGAGACGAAATTGAATAAAACAAATGTTGTAAATCAAAACTCATTAGTAGTTCTTCATTTCCTGAAAATTTCAAGAAAATCCGATAATCAGTTTAATTTTGATGAGTATATATGTGTGTGCCATTTTTATCGAATACACCCTTTAGACATTGAAATTGAATGTTTTCAGCTGAAATATTGTTTGGCTAAGGCCTGCACAGTTAATGACTTGGAAAATTATTTTTGATGATGTTGTTTTGAGAAGGAAATAATTTCTCATCCCCATGAGGCTCTAGGAGAAGACAGCAATTTTTTGCTAGAACTAAGTTGTTAAGAGAAAGTATTGATAGTTCCATTAGCTCACGGCAGGCTGTGAAAATTGAATAGAAGTAGTTTGAAATTGAGCGGAGGGCATTGTGAGGTAGTATTTCGAAACAGGAACACAAACTTTTACCAAGCACCCCCATGCGGGGTAGGTCAAGGCATGATCGAATGCACCACCTTGACTGGTAAAAGTTTGTGCACTTGATCGTGCTCTGTTGGAGAAGCGAACTTTGCCGGCCACCCAAGGTCTTTCTCCGCTGCTATTAAGCAGCCACCGAAAAGCACTCAATCCGTTGTAATCAGCCGCACACGAAAATGTCAACTAGGGGGCAATGTTCTGGGTACAAAAAACTATCACGTCTTCAGCACAAGATTGAAAAAGGGCATTTACTCTAACTAGACGGATACCGCACCGAAAACCGATTTGCACCAAGGTAGCACACAGAGGATGGATACAATGACCCGGGATGTGATAGCGACAATAAACGATCGACCACGCGTCTGTTTTGATTCGTTTCTTATATTGAACTGAGATGTATTTACAAATGTACAACTAGGTTTTGTAGTTTATTATTCGTGATCGGTGATAGGCGATCGATGGACCGATGGCGATTTGCGGATGCGTGCTCTCGTTTTCCTCTCTCATTTAGCTGTAGGGTGTTGTGTGGCACGATAGCGGTTGTTTGCGGGCTTCGTCACGAACATTCCGGCCACCTTGAAACACGGAGGTGTTTCAATTTACAATCCACGAGTTCACGGTATAGCTGGTGGTAATACGAGTGCACTCCGAGCAAGCCTAACTTCCGGATTGTTCTACCTTTAGTACACAGAAAAAAATAATTAATTTTATCAAGCGCGTAAAATTTCCCCTCGTGTAATTCCAAGCCAATGGAGCGTAAACAAGGATATTGTTTGCAATCTTTCATACAACAGGCTGGATTTAGGCGTTATTTGGCTTAAATTTACATGAAATATCACATTATTTTCTGCCAAATCTAGCATTCCCTTTATGTGCATTAGATAACGCAGAAAATTCAGTGTTTCTTTTTATCTGTGTACTGATGATTTCAGATGCTCGGGTTTGGTGATGGAAGAAGGGCCACTCTGGCGACAGCGCGTATGATGTCCTTCCCTGCTGCAGTTCGTAGGGTAATAACTCGAACAACACCGTCCGTTCCTGGATGTAGCTTGACGATTCGCCCGAGCGGCCAATTGGCGGGAGGGATGTTATCCTCCTCGACGATACGCTCAAGTTCCACAGCGACAGGCGGCTTGCAGCCTTTCGTAGCTCGTGACTGTAGTTGCTGCAAGTACTCCGGATACCAACGAGCCCAAATGTTTTGGAGATGCTTTTGCGCTAGCTCGTACGACTGCAGACGGTTGTCAGGAACTCCACGCAGATCAGTTTCCGGAATTGATTGCATGTTGGACCCGACAAGAAAATGACCTGGAGTCAGGACTTCCAGATCAGCTCCAGGCTCGCTTGACATCGACGAAATTGGCCGGGAATTCAGGCACATCTCGACTTGTGCCAGCAGCGTTACCATTTGTTCGTAGGCAATGGTGGTATCACCCACAGTTTTCAGTAGGTGCTTTTTCGCGGACTTCACCGCGGCCTCCCACAGGCTTGGTCCGTCTTGAGCATTCGATAGATACGGTTTAGTGCATGAGATGCACCCTTGAATGTGGTAGCGTTGTCCGAATGTAGTTCTGCAATTCTTCCTCTGCGGGCGACGACACGGCGTAGAGCTGCTAGGAATGCTGCAGTAGTAAGGTCACTCACTAGTTCAATGTGAACCGCCTTCGTTGAAAAACAGACGAACACCGCTATGAACGCTTTCGTTGATGAGCGGTTGCGCACGGTTGACTTTATGAAGATCGGTCCACAGTAATCGACGCCGCAGATGGAAAACGGTCGAGTTGGTGAGACTCGGGATGCCGGTAAATTTGCTGTACTCTGCTGGACTAGTGTGGGCTTGCTGTGAAAGCAAGTGTGACAATGGTGGAAGACGGATTTTGATAGATTTCTGCCGCCCAGAATCCAGAATTTCTGACGGAGAGTTGCTAGCAGGAGTTGAGGGCCTGCGTGCAGTAGCTTTAAATGAATGAAACTAGCCAGCAGAGTCGAAAGCGGATGTTTAGCAGATAGCACGATGGGGTGTTTCACAAAATCGGAGAGCGCGGCCACCAACACGAATGAGATTGTCCTGGTCGATGAATGGGCTCAGCCATTTCAGAGCGGATGACTTGGTGATTCTTTCCCCGTTGGCTAAATCGGAGAATTCTTCAGGAAATGACTGTTGTTGTGCTAGGCGACACAGCCGAAGTTCTGAACATTTAAGTTCTACGGTGGTGAGTGAAGGAACGGATTGAGTGCTTTTCGGTGACTGCTTAATAGCAGCGAAGAAAGACCTTCGGTGGCCGGCAAAGTTCGCTTCTCGAACATGCTCATATACTACCGATAGCTATTTTAATAGTTCTAACGAACTGTCTATTTGTACTCCCAAATCCCCTGCATGGGAGAGAAACTATCTCCCGCTCCTTTTGGGTTTATTTTTGGCATAAGACTTCTGCTTTATTATATTTAAATTATTTTTGTTCATTTCGTCACCCAGCGTAGGTTTATGCATTGTCTTGTGTTTATTTTTTTTGCAAATTGAAGGCTAATTTTATGAAATAAAATGCTAACTTGACGTTGGCTTGCAATCACATTCACTAATATTTGTGAATAATATTTATAAATCAATCTTTAATCTGTTTTAGCTTCAAATTGTTCCTTAAAAAGTTTGCTATCGATGAACCTTTCTCAATTTCTAAAAGATTAAACAATACGGAGCTGGACACTTGAAAATGAAGGCAATGCTTTGTAATTTTTGCAATTTTTTTCAGTCAAATCGTATTCAAAAAAAGTACAAGATTTATAAACATGATTTGTTTGGGTCCTCGCTTAGCTCTGTCGGAAAAGGCACCGTTACAAAGCAACACACACATAAACTGAAACAATTAATTTTCTGCGTTATCTAATGTACATAAATGGAATGCTAGATTTGGCAGAAAATAATGGGATATTTCATGTGAATTTAATCCAGATAACGCCTGAATCTAGCCTTCTGTTTAAAAAATTGCATAAAAAGTTGTATGGCACATGAAAGGTTGCAAACAATTTTGTTGTTTACGCCTCCTTTGGCTTGGAATTAAACGACGGGAAATTTTACGCGCTTGTTAATATTAACTACTTTTTTCTGTATACCATGCTGGAGGAGAAAAGGTTCGATTTCTAGTCTGGTGTAGGAATTTTTCGTTTAGGAAAATTTCTCGACTCCCTGGGCATAGTGTATGATAGTACATGCCCCACAATCATACTAATGCAAAAAATGGTACCTGACATCGAAAGCTCTCTATTAATAACTGTGGAAGTGCATTTAGAACACTAAGTTGATAGCAAAGAATACGTAAAGTTTGAAAAACTATAAGAAGAAAGAAAATTATTCTGCATTTAGTTTTAAACAATCAATTTGAAATAAAATTTCTAAAATGATTATCAAATATGTATGTATAAAATTGCAAAACAATGCGCGACAAACCGAAATGATACCAAACAAAAATTGCACACCACCTTTTCATATGATTTTCCCGTGTCTAGCTCCCATACGGTTTGATGATTTATTGCCATATTTTCTAAATTACAATGTTGCCCAAGACCTATAAGAAGCCAGGAAAGGTGAAAAATACTTAATTCATCACCGTAATGAGAACCAGCGCAGCAACATATTAACGAAAAACTTTCACCCCTTCGACCAAGTCACACTGCAAACAAATCCCCCGCCCTCCCTATAACTATTGCAGAGGGTGGCAATGCTTTCCCCTAAAAATTTCACTCAAACCCCAACAAAGCATAAGGAGAATAACCCATCAAACACCGCAAGTAGTAATATCCGTCTATGCGGCTTGGCTACCTCCGGCCACGGTCCACCATGAGGAGGATACTTGTCGCATTCCATTCCGTCAAAGTACTTCTTGCCTCGAACCTGGCTACTGACGAGGACATAAATTAGCCAGAATTGCTGTAATAACTCCCAAGTTAATCTGACTTTTCCTCGTACGCTGCTGGAGCTGTTGTTGTGTCCGGCAACTACTGACCGACATCGTGACGGTGGTGCTGAGTGACTGCTGGATTGCCGTTTTATTTATTTGTTTTTTTTTTTTTACTTTTTCCGTCATCCTTTGCCGTGTACCTATCGCGTGGCATTTTCCTTTCAAACTTTTACGCGGGTTCAACCGCAAGGAATATTCATAAATTCATGGCCCAGAGCACGGATCAAAACCAAAACCGGAATCGGATGGGTATGAGTGGGAACTTCTTGAAGGCGGCCCCAAAAGCCATCGTCTAGTCCTCTGGATGAACTGGTGGGCTGACCGGTGTAGTTGAAGTAGTCTGGAGATTGAGCACGGTGAGTGAGTGAATGAATGAGGTGCTCGTAAAGTAACGTGAAATTATGAGTACCGTCATCACGCGCGCTGACTGGTGACCACGGGGCAATTATGCAGGTTCGAGGGTTGATTGAGTATTCTAACGGTCCTAATTGAATTGACTGGTGAGATGACAAATAGTAGCTATTGATTGGCCTGTACTGATATGGTGTTTGAGCATTTTTAGAGCTAGGGTTGTGTCCCTTAGCTCAACAGCACACAGTGTTTAAAAACTCCAAAACGTGCCTTTTTTAAATCACGCTCTAACTATCGATTTCAGCTGTATAGAGTATTCCAAGAAGTTCAAGTAAATAAAAAGTTCATTCTATTGAATTCAGGTGTATATTAAATAGACCACCTAGAAGTAAGAAACAAATATTTGGTTTGTAGAAATAACTAGAAAATGAGAAGAAAGATTTGTATGTTCCATTTTATTCCAATTACTTTTATTGCTGGTTTAACACCACTTTCGATCAAACAAGCACAACAAAATCAAATGCAAAAGACCTCCTGTCAATGGCGGCCTGGTTTGACAGAGAATTACTCATATGAGATGTTGAGATCAAAAGCCATCCCTCTAAGTCTAACATGATGATATTCAAGGACAGATTTTTTTTCAATAATGTTCACGTTTTCATTAGTATTCGATGCTGTAGGGTAGAATGAGAATGACACTTTCCTCAACTCGAATTGACGGACCCTTTATTCGGTGCATTTTTCCTTAACTGATTTTAAAAAAATGATCAAGAACTGTGCAATTTAGGGTCCTAAAAAGAGGGTGCGTGATAGGAACCGTTTCTGCTGTAATTCTTTTTCAAAAAGTAAAACAAACCGGAGAAAAGTTAAACTTACGAAAGTGACAACAAATCTTGTTGATTATTTTGAATCGATTGGGTCCGCCGCTACCGTCCCCAGGCTTGTAGCTGCCGTTTTAAAGTGACACGGCTCCATAAGAATGGGTTATGGTGGCTTCTGAACAGGAAGGTGAGATAAACTTGGGAGAATCCCCCTCGGTTGAAAGCATTTCATTGACCTTTGAAACGTTGAAAGCGTGAAGGATATTCTATCGCGAATTGGAATCCAAAACATCTGTGTTGAAGAGCTTTGAAGAGAGGGTCCCCGATGTGAATTATTCAAACAAGCTGTGGATGCACTGCAACAAATGTTGGAGGTGAATTGTCCAGTATACTATTAAGACGCTGAGGTACCAGTTGTCAAAGATATAATTGATAACTAAAATGCTTCATAAAAACCGGTACAATTCCAGATTTTAACATTGCATATACTCTCGTAGTGTAGGCAGAATATTATCAATGAAACAGGATGTAGTATGCATGACATTACTTTTCTAAACTATAACACTAATTTTTTATAAAATGTAGGTAAATGGTTTGCTGGAAAAACCTTGAAGGTTCATAACACCTAGAGAATTATAAATCTACCAGATGCAAGTGGTAGATGTATTTTTTTTCGATTGCAGTACAACGATGCCTGGTATTCGTGACAAAATCAGAGAGAGAACCAGCCATGTCCAAACACTACACTAATCGCCGAGCTTCTATTTACCACGCTAACGCATACATTATATTCGCCACTTTGACTTTGTGCATCCAGACTAACACGCAACGCGGTGGGTATAACACCAGTGTCAGTGCTCGTGGTTTGGCTTCGGACACCGCGATTGATGTTCCGGCAAACACCACAGCCGAGTGTTTCCGATTGTATCCGATTGCGTGGTTTATTTATTTTATTTCTAACTGTGCCATGCTTGTTAAACTCAGCATCATACTGTATGTATGTTGAGAGCTTTCTTATGATCGTAACCACTTGGCTCGTGTATTTTTCCAAAAATCAAACACGGTGTTAAAAGCAATACACGAGCTAGTACGCTCGTGTCGTGTCCATTGTTTTGCGGGTTCATCTATAAGCACGGAGCTAAAGTGGTGAATTACAGCCACTTGGTGGTGTGTTTGCAGTCAAGTTCGGCTCTCGTGCAGAACGGTCGGGTGTTTTTACCAAGGCTGATGAGAACTAATGATGGACGAGAAACTATTTAGACATAAAGACATCTAATCTTATACATGTAAATACAAACGTTTACTTTTAGGATCATTAAACGAACTGTTTGCTAACTTTAAAGATCTTTATCCAGATTCAAAAATTATGTTATTAACGTTTGACATACTTCGACCACCAGAATACATACTTACTGGAAGTTCGGCTTCTCACACAGTGTGTGTTTGTATGAGATATAAAATATATAACATTGAGTTGTGCTTAGGTTCTGTGAAAGGTCTACCGATGATAAAAGATAGTTCCTTAACCCAGTTGATTCACAATTATCTGATATATTAGAGCCCTTCTCCTCAATGCTAATTTTTGGAATTTTGTGAAGAATGTACGACTTCTGTGATAATTTGCTGGATGAACTCAAAGGTTTTCCCCTTAAAACTGTTACGTTCAAAAATTGGATTCAAATTAAAAATCACCTGTAGAATTTGTAAACAATTTCAGCAGTTTACTCAACGGATTTTTGCCACATTTCTATATCACAAAGGTAAATGAAAACTTACTCATCGTAACAAATTTAATTATGATTCCTTCATCATGCACATAAAAACTATACTATGAACAAGAAAACCACGAATGCATTGGCGACTTGAACAAACGATTTCGTGGTATAAACAAAATTTTATTTTCAGTGTACGACATACTGTGGTGGAAGTGTGCTACTATGTATTGTGTTTGATTTTTGCACCGTTTTAGTTAGTATACTTTACTCCTGGTGCAACAGCATTGCAAATGTGCTGTTTTTTTAATAATCATTTATTTGTACAGGCTCAATCGAATCAACTTTACAGAGCCAAATTTTCATACTTTTATACATCATTTATCTTAAAACTAAAGTTAGGGAGATAGAACCGATTACTCGCGGCCACCTCGAGGTTAATGGGAATTACAAATTACGAATGGGAAAGAGGGTGGGAATTTAAAGTATGGTTTACATAACACATTAAATTTAAATTATAATTTATTGAAACACTTATAACTATACAATGTATGGTTTTCTTTTAACTTGAACATTTTTTGAAAAAGAAAAAACACACACACATACACATATAAAAAAAATTATACTAAACATACAGGTTAAAATAACTACAATTTTAGGCTAATGTTAGTAAAGAACACATAAATGAGTTTCATGTACTCCAAATCACTTACAGCCAAAATATCTCGAATTGGCACATTGGGTTATCTACCTCGAGCCCGAAGGGAATCAGAAAGCCCCGATCTGACTCCACGATGCTCAGCACAAGACCAAATAACGTAATCTGCGTCCTGATAGCCTTGTCCACACTCACAGAGATTGCTGTCGCTCAGCCCAACCCAGTATAAATGAGCGTTCAAAGAATAATGATTGGACATGAGGCGAGACATGACACGAATGAAGTCTTGACCCACATCCATCCCCCTAAACCAAGATTTCTTCGACACCTTTGGGATGATAGAATGTTGGCATCGCCCCAAATCTCCTTTACTCCATTTATACTGCCAGCTGACGAGTGACTGTTGACGAAAAATAGTAAAAAATTTGTTGAAGGCCATTTGTCGATCATAAATATCGCCTTCCATAGCGCCCACCATTGCAAGCGAGTCCGCTCTCTCATTGCCCGGAATTGAACAATGAGATGGGACCTATACAAAGGTGATGATAAAATAACGCGAAGATAAAGCACTTAGAAGTTCCTGTATTTTCATGAGAAAATACGAGGAGTGCTTTACCGGCCTCAATGAGCGAATAGCCTCTATAGAACTGAGACTATCCGTGAAAATGAAGTACTTATCCGGTGTTAATGAGGCAACAATTTCTAGCGTAAAATGTATTGCCACTAATTCAGCGACATATACGGAACAAGGAGCTTGAAGTTTACGGTTGGCGCTATAAATTTCATTAAATATTCCAAAGCCTGCTGACTCCTCTATCAATGATCCGTCAGTAAAGAACAATTTAGTAGAATCAACTTGGCCAAACTTTGCAGCAAATATCACCGGAGCAATCATAGGACGATGATGCTCTGGGATAGTTCCATTCATCTATAGTTGATAATTCCGACACAAATGAAAGCGACGCTAGTATTCTTCCTCAACTAGCATCTCCATCAGCTTCATCGAAAAACAATAGTAAGACAAATAAGGCAGAATTGTCTGGTCTTGGTACGCTTGAGGCAAATGAGCAGGAGTTTATAGACCATTATTCAGATGGTTTCAATATAAAACAACAAGACCTGATAGCCGAAGCACCTGTGGTTTGAAGCCTTTGCCCAACAAAAAGTTAAACATAACTTTGGAAACCTTACGAGCGGGATTGAAACTTGATATTACACCCAATCTAAAAAAGTTGCTCCAGGTGTTAATTTTTATTCCCATAACCTCAGCTGGATGCGAGCTTCTCAGCCATGAGATGCATTTAAAACATGACTGAAAAGTTCCATGACGCAGAACTGATTTTCCAATCTGACAATTATAAGTTTTGAGAACGGAGTTTAAGGAATCAGTATCAACGGACACAATTTTGAAGATATTTAAAACGCGTAATCCAAACCAATCCAAATTTCAATATAAATTTAAAATGTTCATTGGCTCAATGTTGTTCTTTGCAGTTTTACGGTTGTTTAGTTTAAACATGACTCTATATTGATTGAGATCTATTCTCCGCCTCGGGTTAGCAGATACGCCTCAAGTGAATCGAGTAAGGTGACCAGTATTTACCACACTCGATTCACTTAAGGCATTTCAACTCACCGATGTGCAGAATAGACCTAATTATTCCATTAAACCTGTACTGATTCATCAATTAAAATAACTTGTCCCCGACAACTACACTACTTACATCGCTCTTTTCAATCTTTCTATAAACGAAAAATACTACGAAATCGAAGGTAGGACTTACTAATCTATTCGTTGTTTTCTGCAACGAAACTGATTTGTACTTCTTAGGAAGCTACCTTCGTATTTAATGCCACACGCGCAACTGTTACAAGCACTAAGCATATGTTGGCTAAGAAAGAACATTTGTTCATTCTACGAAAACAATAAATAGAGCTACGAGTAATTTGTTACCAATAAACAAGAAACGTCTCTCTGGTGGTTGCACGAACGACTGGTAGATCTACTTAATCGGCTCAAAATATAATTGAAAAAGAAAAAGCGCAACCACGAGAAGTTGTTCGTGACATTTGATTCGATCCTGCATTTTCAGAAAGAGCTGTTTTTGAGTCCGTGGTTGATATCACTAGACCATGTTGACTTATGAGAAGATACTTGATTATTGTGCATGAGGTTCTAACTCTCGATAGCACATTCATTTCTATTTTGGGATAAATTAATGCGTCCCATCATCCCAGCAGGAACACAAACATTTATGAATACGACCGAAGAGAAGCAGCGATTGGCTGGTCTTCACGAAATTCATTTTGTGCAATGTACAAAAAAAGCGTAATGATAGCATATTGTTAGATGATAAGCAATATGAATGTTTCATACAATGTACGAGACATTGGTTCTATGTACAAAATCCGTTTACGAAACGAGTGAAAGCTAATTTACGAAAATAAATTTTCAGTGCATGCGGCATCAATCATAGTAACCCATGAGCCAGCAGACAAAATTTGACAGCTCTATCAGAACTATAACCGTGATGGCAAAAACAGTGAAGCAACTCCGTTCAGACGTTTTGCGCATTCAATGAACGGCACCCCGCTTCGTCGAAAACGGACATCGTGCGGCACTTTGTGGACGCCGGATACGTCCGTTCCGGCATCTACAACATCTTGGCCCTGTTAGACAACAATCAGAGCATCAAAAGAAAGCCCGATTCCGGACGGCCGACGACCCTGAGCCACAAGAAGCTCCAAAAGATGCTGAAGAGGAAGACCGAGGGAAAAGTAGCTACATTGCTGCGTGCGCTTGGCCGGGCCGTTCAACCGGCCAAACAGTGAAAAACTACTTGGTGAACTTGAACATACATGTCAAGAAGCTGAAGTCGCGTCCACTGGCTTCAGAGCTGATGCAGCGGCAGCGGCTGCATAAGATGGTCAATTCGATTTTCCCGGTGAATCACGACGGGCGGTGGTGATGGACGACGAGACCTATCTCACCCTGGAAGACAACGACTGCCAGCGCACTTCGTATTTTACTTCCCCTTCGAAGGAAGTGAGTTCCGAGGTGAAGTTCATTTCACACACTAAGTTCCCCAAGAAGGTGCTGCTGTGGCTGACAATCAGCGAGTAGGGGATGTCAAAGCCACTCTTCTTTCGCTTCGGACTGGCCGTGAATGGGGAAATTTATAGTACGAAATGCCTGCCGGAAGTTGCGTCGTTCATCAAGAAATACCATAAGGGCAAAGAGGCGTTCTGGCCGGATCTGGCGTCAGCCCACTACTCGAAGCGATCGTTGGAGGAGATGGAGCGGCTGAACATCGATGTGGTACCCAAGTCGGCCTACTCACCCAACTTCCCCCAACTGCGTCCCATCGATAATTTCTGGGCCAACCTGAAGCGTAAGATCTACTCCAACAATTTTGTCGCGAAAAGTGAGGAGGAATTGATAAATAAAACAAATAAATGCCTACACGCATGTTTTCGTCCGCCATGGCGAATGTTCCGGTTAACTGTCGGAAGGCCGCTCGCAAGGGCGTAGAATTTTTTTGCAAGTAAGCTTAAATAATTATCTTCCATGGGAAATTTACCCCAAGTAATTATCTGTCTTAACTTTTTTTCATCACCATCCGAAAAAAAATGTCCATTATTTTTAATGCAAACGTTATTGAAACTGTAAATATAAGCCTTCGAAAAGTGTTGATTAAGTTAGTCAACAAAAATTATCTGTAACAGTGAATAGTTGTAACTGTAATGTTGTGAATTACATCTTTGCCAGAAACTTAATATTTCTAGAAATGTTCAAATCATCATATTCGATAACAATAACACAATCATGCTGGTATCAGAATTGAAACTTACCATCAATAGTCTGGACTGCTCGCCATTCGTCTTCATGCGTGAGCAACGTGGATGCATTCCATTAGCCAAAAAACAGTAATTCATCGCTCCAATTTTTATTACTCAGAGTGCCATCTGTTGCTCGGGTTCGTTCCTACTCAGTAGTCATTCTACACTAGAGCATCCGGCACCTGCAGCATGCATCAACACCACCACCACCCTCGCCATCATCGCCACAAACACGCTCCTTTCGGTTGCTCTCTTCTTCACGCGATTTCTTCCTCCGCAGCAGGAGTAGAAGCAGAAACAGCACAGGAAAACGGAAAATGCGTGTACACATACAACATAAGAGGGGTGCACACAATTCGCTCTCACTCTCATAAAAACGCAATACAACAACCGACGCGACGGAACCGAGTCCGAGAGGCGCACATAAACATAAATTTCACGCGTACATCACTCTGACTTGGGGCCGCTCCGCTACACACAGAGTCGTTATTATGAGCGTGCACGCTGCTTTTCGGAGCCCATCGTCGTCGTCGTCGTCGTCACTCTTGTCACTCTTTTTTGCCTTTTCCCGGTGTTGTTATTTGCGGCAGCAGCGCTTCGTGCTATTTGCGCCCTTTCGTGAAAAACATGTGATTTTATGTTTTCGTTTTCCACTTGACTTGGGTTGTCAGCCGGCACCACGTTGTGGAAAGTGCACCCGAATACAGCTTGCGATCACGTTGGGTTTTTGGAATGTTTTTCTGCTTATTGATTCTGGGATGGATGCCCGTCTATCGAGCGAGGACGGAGCAATCAATTCATGCCGAGTATTTTCTTCGATCACAATCAGGACTGGGCAATGAGTACACTATGAATTTAGAAATGTCTATAAATCATGTTCGTTATTACCGTTTGCCCCACGCGACGACGATGACGACAACCGCGCATCAACTTCGATCAATATGCTCGCATACAAAGCCAATCTAAATTACCGACGTCGTCCCGTTCGTTCCGACGGGGAATGGAATTCTGGTATGATTCCGCAGAATGGCACACTAGTTGACCGCCCGTCGCCCGTTGTTGTGCAGTTTTCTGTTGTTGCCGTTTTTGGGAACTCGGCCACCCTCTCCAGTGGACACCGACGACGACGACTTGATACCGGCGTACGATTCCGGGTGCGGAGTAAACGAGACGATTCGAATGTTCCGGAAGACGAACTGCATCGTTGACCAGAACAAGATGGCATGAATGCATAATCTCCACAAGTGAACTCTCCGTAGACAAGCTGCCGAGAAGTGAAGAAAAATTGGCAGCAATCAGTATGGGTTCCCAACCCCTACGAATGATGACCACCTGTCCGGTGCGTGTGGTGGTGTCCACACTCTCATTGGTGTTGGTCGAAGGGGAGCTATTTCAAACACCAGTACATAAATTCCCCTCCGGGTGAGATGCCTCTCTGAGCAGCCGATTCTCTCCTCAACTTCTCCTCATTCTCAGAGACGAAGCGTCGTTTCGAACTCAGTTCCTTACCTCCCCTCAAACTGGAGGAGAAATGCATCAACATAACAACACGCAAACCCGGTGCTCTTTCTCCTGAGGCACAAATCTTCCCCGCAGTCGTAACAAATCGACAGATCCGTTCGAGACTTGTCATCTTGACTCCATACTTTGAAGAGCATAAGAAAAAAATTAGAGTGACAGCAACTCACGCGAGCCGTTGCCGACGGGGTTGCAGCGAGCGAGAGATCGGTTTCGTGAAGAGAGACCCCTAAGTTCGGCGGAAAATCATCAGTCAGCCGGAGCGCGAACGAAGTCATCAGATTTTGAGGAACTCAAGAAAAGTGGAAATGTGTCGCACACTTTGATGGATCCCCGTTTCTCTGAGTGGATGCATGCCAAGAAATGATGACTGGCCGGCGGGAGGGAAAGGAAGCGTCCTCGTCGTCCGTTTGTCGATTTGATGATCGACGCTATTGAGCGTGCGCCCCGGGAAGTACGGTGACGGTTGTAAAACTGAATGAATTATGATGCCCTTCGCGTTCCGCCCTTCGCCAACCCGACCCGACTCCCGGTGTATGTATTCCGAAAATTGTGTGATGAAAAAACATGTTGGTTGTTTTATTTTTGCAAGATGATAAATTCAAAAAGTGACTGAGGTTTTACTGGCTAAGTCGTTCAAATTTGTGTTTGTTTCTAAATAAGAAAAAGTGTAATTGACGAATTTTTATTTAGATAGCATGTTTAACTTCAATTTTTTTAGGTTCTTATAAAAAAAATCCAACGCTCTGTTTCGTCTAAGAGATAAAAGCAAGATATGAATAAAACATAGAGTTTTAAAGCTGAAGAGCTTGTAAAACAAACAAAATAAAAATGCCGACGGCATTTCTACAGAAGTATATTTGCAGTGTTTTCGTCTAGATTAATGATCGAAAAATAAATAGATTGTTGCATACTTATTATTTAATATCGCTGAACATGCCGTCGGTTAAAAATAGTGATGTTAGATTAAACATTTTTTCAGGAGAAAATATGTTCCATTCGATGATTGTAATGCATTTTTTATGGTACATTGATGAATATTTTAAAACAATGTGTGCACATTTCTAGAATATCCTTTATGTTGACGTCAATTTGATTGGTTGAATACTTTGTTATTTTTGAATCAAACTTCAACATTAAAATCATTTTTAATTAAATTAGAGGGTTAGAGGGTAACTTTTTTGTTCCAACAAAAATATTACAGATATTAGATGCAATCGAACAGGCATTTATTGATATCATTTGTTAACAAAATTAATGCAACATCGGAAAGAATATAGAGCATAGAATGTGATATAAACCCTTAAAGATGCAGGACGGAATTTCAATATTAAAACCCTCTAATGCCCAGATCTTTAATTTACGAGAAAAAACTAGATTACATGAGTTTTGTGATAAGAAATCTGGAAAACATATACTTGTTCATAGAAGTAATATGCATTTTAATAGATACAAAAAAATTAAGACCACCTTAAGGCGGGGTTGGGCAGTTGAGTAAAAAAAAAAACATTTAGTTAAAACTGTTCGTACTATTCATCCCTGAACAGCGTAAAAACAGTTTTATTTTGCATGTAGGCACAAACGTATGTCGCATTTGCAACATTCGATTTGTGTTTCCTACTGATATCGGCATTTCCTTTTTTCTGAACGAGGTAGAACTTCTGGGAAGTGATTGAATTCGTCATATCTTGTATAAGCAGATGGAAGGTAATCTCGCCTTGGAATAGATTTCTTTTTCAAAGTGATCATTCGTGGTTGACCGCTACACTCAAAACAATCAACACGATGTTTCCACGTGAAATTTCACGTAACTTTCACCTGAACACGTAACCAAATCTTCTTCAGTAAAATCAGGTGAACATTACGTGTCTGTGAATAATGCGTAATATATCACGTAACATTTATGTGATTTTCACGTATAATATAGATTAACGAGTAAATCACGTAGCTCTTATGTAAATTCCACGTGTTTATTACTGGTTTTGACAAAGGATGAAAATTACGTGCGTTTCACGTGGCAACAACGTGTCCATTTTTTAAGGAGTGTATCGAATATAAGCTATCCACATACATTTGCGTTGTACGCATGTATTTGCGATGGTTTTTTATGCTCTGAACACTGCATACATGCACTGCTTTGACTGTCAGCTTTCTTTTGTTTACTTGTTTGTGCGGTTCAAATTCTGCGTTTTCAAAATGTCGCGTATTGAACAGGAAGTGAAAATTAAGGTTCTGGACACATGGCTAAGTGAGAAGGGTATAACTATGCGAAAATTGGCGAAGCGGTTTGGAATTCATCATGCGAGTGTTAAAATCATCATTAATCAGTTTGGGGAACACTATTCTTTGGATGAGCTACCAGGAAGAGGCAGAAAACCCGGTTCTTCCAACCCGAAACTGGAGCAGAAAGTGGTATCTCTAATCATGAAAAACAAATCAATGTCAATACGTGATTTGGCCAAAAAAGCAGGAACGAGTGTCGAAAGGATCCAGCGTATCAAGAGGCGAAACCACCTGAAGACCTACAAGAAGCAGAAAATCTCGAAACAAAGTGCAGAACAGAAGAAGCGAACAGCAACAAGGGCCCGGAAATTGTATTCGCGTCTTTTGCAGCGTCCGCATGCATGCGTTTAGATGGACGATGATACCTATGTAAAGGAGGACTCAAAAACCATTCCAGGTCCACAATACTTTACTGCCGTCGTTGGGGAGGGTGTGAGCGATGCGGACAGGTCGATTCAAGTGGAGAAATTCGGTCGAAAGGTACTGGTATGGCAAGCAATATGTTCCTGTGGTTTGAAGTCAATCATTTTTTACACTATCGGAACTATAAATGCGGAAATCTATCGATCTGAGTGTCTCCAGAAGAGATTGTTGCCTTTATATAAGAAGCATAGTACACCTCCACTGTTTTGGCCGGATTTAGCGTCGGCTCTCTATGCCAAAACCACTCTCAATTGGCTTGCGGAAAAGGGTATATATTTCGTTGAGAAAAATATCAATCCACCAAATTGCCCTCAGCTTCGACCCATCGAACGTTACCTGGCAATCGTGAAGAGGGTCTTCAAGAAGACTGGTAAGGCAGCTGGGAACATGCAGGAGTTCAAAAAAATTTGGGCTCAAGCGTCCAAAAAATGCGATGCAACACTTGTCCGGAACTTTATGAAGAGCATTCGATCCAATGTTCGAAAATTCGTGAAGGAATAACTTAAATTTCATCCGGTCTTCATTATGTTCAAGTTTAACCTCGTACAATAAAGAATCAATTGTTTGTATGAATAAAATATCGGTTTTCAACATAATTTGAAAGAAAGTGTGTGGATAGCTTATTTTCGATACACTCCTTAAGTGCAACGTATGAGGATGCTATTTTAATCGCTTCGTTAGCATTCCAAACCGTCAATGAAATTGTTACTTCATGAGCTGTTCCAAAATATTCCGCCGAAAGTCGCGGTCAGTATGTTTCATGTAGGTATCCTTAGGATGCTAACTGTTGGAGATTCTGTTTTTGAGAATATTTTCTAGGGTAAATATACCTATAAGAGAATTAATTTTCCGTTTAAACTACTATTACGTTTTCAACTTTTAAACACAGGCCAAGGTAAGCCAGCAATGGTAGTGGTGTGTAGAAATGATCGTAACACATTATATGATTTTTGAAATCCAAAACGATACGGAAATCCATACTAATTGGACAAAACAAAAAGCTTAAAACCCAATTTGTGGGATTTATTTGTCAAGTACTGTAGAAAAAGTGACTTCATCTTGGTGGCACACACCTGCTCATCCACGCAAAGATGTTGAAAACCGATTTAAATTTATCAATATAATGTATAAGTTCAGGTCTTGTATAACTGAAGTCTTAACAGGTTAAAGTGTAGCTGTCGGCGAATTCCATCGAATCTATTTTGTGTCATTGTGTTTTGAATGGGCAGTAATGCATAATCACTCCAATCGGATCTCACACTTGGGAATCGGTTAGCAGACATCCAAACATCTTTCCTATTTCCATAGCTGTTGTAGAAAAGTTGGCCATGATTTTTTAAGCTTCGCTTAAAGGTTGGCCTGAGCTGCTAAGTGATCCAGGATACTATCGAGAAAGTGTGAGAAGCATTTGAACGGTGTCCAGTTAGTTACGGTCAAGTTTTTTAAACTATTTCAGGTCGGGTTTATCAAAAAGGAGGTCTGATTCCGAAACGACCCGATTTACTTTACGCCACTTGATGTTCCTAAATACTGTAGACTAGTGATCGATTTCGTCCACAGCTCCAGTGACTGCTCAGGTCCCACGATAAGGATCGACTTCCCTTTGCTAATCCTGAAATTCTTAGTGATGTCCCTCCCCAGGTTTTTTGGTTGGGGTGGTGATGTAAACAATTCCTTCACTTCAGATTTGTGAAATCAATCGTCATCACTATCACCGAACTCGTCTTCCGATTCAAGCGCCTCCTTGACCTGCCGGTCGTTCAACAGGGACATTCTTGATGCTGTTTTCATTGTGAGACGCAAAACCCAAAGCTATAGTACATTATAAAAACAGGCCAAATGACAAAGGTTGCTTACATTTTTCTCCAAAATACAATATATTAAAAAAAATTCACAACAAAACTTTATGCCTAACGCAAGGTAATAAATTTAAACTGCTTTGCTACGAATTTTATCTCCTGTGAAACCTAACTAAACTGTGATTATTTTCCAATTATGTTACAGTATCGAACACAAAATAGTTTTTGGTACAGTTTAAAACAAATATCTTATTGCGATCGTCACGAAATGTGGTCAGGTTTTTGAGCGTTGGCGATCTCAGATCGTTTCTCCACAGATTTACTAAATTTTTTGCAACCAATCTGATCGAAAATATTTCTTACGCATGGATTCTTATAATGAAAAACTATTGATTTTCAACACCAACCATTTTAAAATAACGCAAAAGGAGATAAGGTGGTGGCCTTATAATGTCGATTTTTCTCAGAGCAAATTTAACCAAATACACTGTACTTCCTAGCACAGATTTCATATTTATAACGGAACGTCTCCCTGTGGGCAGCGACTGAAGGTTAATCAAACAGGTGCAAGTTATCAAATAAGTTTAGTATTTCGGAAGTCGTGGAGAGCCGTGTGCAGTGGCGCAGTAGCGCCACCTAAATCCGATTCTTTTCAGGACGACCAAACCAGTTTACTAACCAAAGAGTTTTGGCTGAATCTTTCTATTGTGCTGTTTGCAATTCAATTACCGCGTCACTGGCTTGAACACAGGCGTGCACTAAACGTCGCGTCCTCGATTATATTATCACAAAACGGATGAACGAACTAAACGAACGAAAAGTCTAGAAGGGATAATTCGAGCCAAACTGCAACACATCAGAGACCGACCATGTGGTGGAGTTCGCCATTGTTCCTAGTTATGCGTACCGGATTTGTTGCTGTTGGTGGGAAACAAATTAGGCATATTTCTGGTGAGAAAATCATCCGTCTAGCGTGCACTAATTCAAACTAATTATTGTGGCGCAATAACAGAAGTTCGTCCCCTTTGATGCAATTTGTATCACATTGCCTTCGTTGGTACCGCCTTCTTTTGTGCAATAGCATCCGACGCCATGACATACCAGCTCTTAGCTGAAATTTTGACTCAGTCTTACAACAGTCGTGGAGCTGTGCAGTGGCTGTTCGCACGCAGTTAGCGGCAGCAAGCACCTTGGATGGTGCACTGGCGAGCAGTCGTTGCCCACACTCCTGCTTCTTTCTACTCAATTTTTGAGTACAATTGTATGTTATCTCTTTTTTCCTCAAGGATGTGTTACTAAATTTTCGCTAAACTGTGGATCAACTCAATTTTTGATTAGATCCACTTCTTACGAAAATTGAGTAACATTTCCGTGAGAGAAAAGATATAGCATATAATTGTACTCAAAAATTGAGTAAAGTGAAGCGGAGTGCATAGAGCCGTTGATACAGTTGGCTGTTGGTGCCGATGCTCCGTCAACCTCGCTGAGAGAGACATGGCTGCTGAAGCCTACGAGCTGGCGGGAAAAAGCCACCGAGACCAGACAAACAACCCTAGGGAATTGCAAACTATTTCTCCCTCGTCAATTAAATCCGTCCTTTTCAGGACGACCAAATCAGTTTATTAACTTGAGAGTTTGTTTAGTTGAATTTTTCTTTTGTCGGTTTGTAGTTCAATTACCGCGTCACGGCTGAAAATAGCATTCATTGAACTGTCCATGCGTCCGGAGTATATCATTAAACCGTTGAACAGCAATCGAACGAAATTTTAGAAGGATATTTCGAGCCGAATTGTGACACGTCAATGACTGACTATGTGGTTTAGTTCGTTTTAGTTCCTAGTTATGCATAGCGGATTAGTTGCTGGCAGTGGCTAACAAATTAGGAAAATTTCTGTTAAGAAAATCATCCGCTAGCGTGCACCTATTAAAACTAATTATTGTGGCGCAATAACTGAAGTTCGTCCCCTTTGATGCAATAAGTATCACATTGACTTCGTTGAATGAAAATTTGATTCAGTCTTACGGTAGTTGTAGTGCTGTGCAGAGCAAAATGTGCTGTAGCAGCGCAGTAGGCGTGCGACCACACTGGAGGATGCACTGGCGAGCAGTCGTTATCCAGAGAAGTTGGTGCAGTTGGCTGTTTGGGCCGATGCTCCCGTCAACCTCGCTGAGAGAAATAAGGCTGCTTAAGCCTACGAGTTGATGGGAAAAGCCGCCCGTGACAACAACGGGACAAGAATCATCCCATGTCACCTGCAGATGGCCACCCGCACCGACGAGGAGGTGAACCAAGAATACCAGGAAGAAACCCCAAGTTAAACCGTGAACAATGTTTCTCCCCCCTCAACTATATCCTTCCTTTTCAGTACGACCAAATCAGTTTGCTTATTGAAGAGTTTGTTTGGTTGAATATTTCTTTTGTGCTGTTTGAAATTTCATTCATTCGATAGGAATCAAATAATTTTGAGAATGTCCAACTAAAATGTCGGAGCATACATATGGCTGCAAAGTATGTGGTTCTACCATCGTAGAAAATACAACTAGGGCCGTATCATTATCAAAACCAAACGGTCCTTTTAAGGGCCATCAAATGCAATCTAAAGAGCTAACAATATAATTTTCTTACATATTCACTTCCCAATGCTGTTCTATCGTTCAGTTAGCACTATTTCGACCCAGACGTCTATCGGCAATAATAGACTTTGAATTCCCAAACAGACCACAATCATCTACAGCGCAATAAGGATAATGATTTTCAGGTGGTCGCTCATATCAACACAATATGCTCTTATGGTGCATTCTCGCTTCACCATCTCGGAAGGCAAACAGTGAAGCATTTTAACCCGACACTGTCGTTTCCTCCAAAGCAATAAGCATTATGAACAGCTTCGTAAATGACATTTCCGAGCGGACTGAAAGCGTAGCTGCCCGAATAACTTAAATCAATTGGCGGATGGCCCTGACGTCTCTGGAAATTCAAACCGCCTTTTGATCATGCTGTAGAGAGAGCTAGCCAAACACGAGGTTTTAGAGCGAACCGAAGCCATGATCAAGTAAACCAGCTTCATGGCGAAATGAGGCGGTGTTAGTAGCTGTTCCTCGAACTCGAAAATGGCCCTTTTCAGGGCCAACAAAACAACTGGAAAAGAAAGTTAACATGTGTTTGGAAATGCTGAAAGCTGGGTTTCGGGGTGGTTGATTGAAGTGTTTTAGCCCATTGGGTTCTTCAGCTTTGTTTGATTTTATGTTTTTGATGTGTAAACATCAAACATAAAGTGTTTATGTTTTACATGAAATTTTCAGTTCAGCCTTTGGGGCATTGTTTGTTAAAATTTGATAACCTATGTATGAATTTAGATACCAAGACAGGCTATGTCAAATATTTAAGGTTGTAGTGCGAAATTTTTAGTGTACGGGAATTCGATTTCGAACGAAACAAATTTCAGCCACTCTTTAAACAATCAAGCGATCTAGATTGCACATTGCTTCGTAGTCCTACGTCAACTTTGCGTACAACCCCATTGGGCTGTCCCTTCTAGTTTTTTTCCGTGTTTTCCTCAACTTTTGAAGTTTTGACGTGAAATTCATGTGACAGGACACTGTTTACAAATAAACAATGTGTGTAAGCATATTTTTCAGAGGTGTAAGTGTGATAAGTCTCATTTAAAAAGCTGTTGATAATTTAAGATACATTTTGCTGAAGGCCGTCTGAAGGTGGGGTGGGGAAGTAGAGAGTTAAACACGCTATATCTCAATGATACCTTAACTTTTCCAGTTGAAGTTTTCTGTAAAATCTAGAGCAATGATAGTCATAAAATCTGAATACATGTACCTCCCTTCAATACACCCCGCTCCTTTGCGTGGCTAAAAAACTAAGTGGCTTTGAGGGTATTTTTCATGATTGAAATTGATTTTGTTTTTCACATATTTAAAAACGGTTATATGGTCTCAGTTAGTTTTTAACACAAATGGTACGTGAAAAGTATACAAATAGGTATATTATTTTTAACACCCTTGGAATGTTGATCATCGACTATGTCGCTATGACATCTGAACATAAGACCTAAATACTTGAAACCTGTTCAAGAAGAGAGAAATTATTATCTCTCATCCATCTTCATTCATATCAATCATTCAAGTCTCTTGAAATTGTCCTGAAATTCAGGTCAACTGATCTACTAGTTCAACCATGACTGGGCTACTGTCCCTAGCAACGCAGCATACTCGAGCAGAGTCAAAAAGCTAAACGAAGGGATTATAATACATTATCCTCCATATAAGATGTTCTAGTTTTTCCAAATTGTGCTGGAGTTTAGATGGATTGTTGCCATTAGTTCACCCTAGTAGCACACTTGTTGCCATTAGGTTGAAATAACATAAATATGACTTGGTAAGTCACAATCAAGTAACTACAACTAAATATAATCGTAGTGTGCTACTTGGGCAACCAAGCCTAATATAATGTCACTAACATCGCTGACATACACAAAATGTGCGAAAAATACACTGCTAGAAGACAACTAAAGAAGAGTTTCGAAAACGAATACGAAATGTTGTTTTTGTGATCAATTCGTGTGCTTTAATTATTCCATAAAAAAAACTCATATTTTTGTACAGATTATAAAGACTTGGATGCACAGTAAGTATCAAAAATCGTTTTTAAGAGCCAAACCGTAGACACATCACTTTCAAAACAGAAATGAAGAACACGTTATTTAAGAAGCCATGGGAATAATTCTTTGCTTGTTATCTTTTGTCATGTTTCTCATTTTTGTAATAAATCTAATCAAATAAACAAACATACATGCAAACAAAGATATAGTTGCGATTGATGCATACAGCCTTTGTGAGTTTATTTGGATATGTTTCTTCCATAAGAACTACAGAGTGACTAATATACACTCGAACATTACACCAAAATAGATAATCCAAATCAAACTATCTCACTACATTTGAAACAATACTTCATACTAACAAGCCAGACTGATAAGGTTCAAATCTCTAGCGATTATCCTCTTGACCTCTTTGTAAATTCAGCAAATATCATTCTAACGCTTTTAGTGTGTTCGATGGTAAATAATTCATCTAATATCCAATTCATATGCTTCTGAAATGTTCTAGCAAATAATGTCTTCTAGCAGTTTTTTGTTTGTAAATTTTGTGTATGTTAGCAATGTTAGTGGAATTACATTGATCTTGGTTGAATTAATGACAACAAACTATCTCAATGATCTAAATACATATCCATATATATGATTATTATGATTTTTCTCGGATTGCTTTTAATGCACGCAGCCTCCACGATTCTGTTTGAGTATTTTTCTTTCATAAGAACTATATTGTAGCTATGGTTGATTCAATAGATTTTATGAGTTGAACTCCACAAAGACAACAAATATAAATGGAAATGGGTCGAAAACGATGCGTATTAGTACTATAAACCAGCGAAGACATTACACACTATTAGGGGCATTACATTAGTCTTGGTTGAACTAATGGCAACGAACTATCTAAACTCCAGCACAATTTCGAAAACCTAGAACATCCTATATGGAGCTAAATATATTATAATCCCTCCGTTTAGATTTTTTGAGTCTGCTTAGGTATGCTGTGTTGCTAAGTACAGTAACCCAGTCATGTTTGATCTCGTAGATCATTTGACCTGAACTCTAGGACAATTTAGAGAGACTTGAACGACTGATATGTATGGAGATGGATGAGAGATAATAATTTCACTCTTCATGAGAATTGTTGGACATATTTCATGTATGGGACCAACGCTCAGATGTCATAGTGACATAGTCCATGATCAACATTCCAAGCGAATTTGGACGACCTAGAACATCCCAAAAATATGTATATACCCATTTGTATTCTTTTCATGTACCATTTGTGTTAAAAACTTACTAAAAACCATAAAACCGTTTATAAAAAAAAGTGGAAAAAAGCAATTTCAATCATGAAAAATACCCTCAAAGCCACCGAGTTTCATCCTTTAAAAGAAGCGTGATGGGGAGAGAGGTACATGTATTCAAACTTTAGGTCTACTAGTGCCCTTGATTTGACTAAAAGTTCAGACATCATTTAGATATAGCGTTTTCAATATTAAAAGTCCGTCCTGCACCTCTAAGGGTTGAACTACTTCTGGAAGACTATTCTAATCGTTGGTTTTTCTCAAGCTGCTAGCTACTAACCAATAATTAAAATGCAATACAGGTATACTTCGATAGTACGTACATCAACTTTCTCACTTCAGAGCAAAATTGCATATAAACTACTGGTATATCTGATGTACTGGTACTACTGTATCTGATATCTAATACAACCAAAAGATAGAGCAGAAGGTTGCTCTTTCTTTTGATTTTATTATATTTCAGATACAACCAGTAGTTTATATGCAATTGCGATTTGAAGTAAGTGGGACCGTAGTCGACCGATTTTAGTAGATTAAACGATGGACATTCTCCCAGCTGCAGATGCAATTCGTGGTTCATTTGACTGCTCCACGTTCCGTTTTAAATCTGTACTCCACCGTAGATCGTACACAGCACCTTTCGTTCAAAGACACCAAGAACCTGTTTGTCCTCCACAAGCAAAGTCCATGTTTCGTGCCCGTATATCTTGTAAATCGACAGCTTTATAGTTTGGTAACGTTTTTTTTTTTTTTTTATTTTAGCGTCTTTCGGACTCCAAATTAGGCTATCTGCTGGTGTGTCGTTATCTACAGTCACCAATGAGTCCAGATACACATTAATTTGTCTACCACCTCGATTTCACAACCGTCGATCTGAACTCGTGGTCGGAGGCTAACATCGCCTACTCGTGAGCCTCTTTCTCTCACGAATTTCATCTTTAATGCATTAATGACAAACCCAATCCTACTAGCTCCAACCTTAAGTCTGAAGTACGTTTCCGCTATCGTCTCTAAGTTGAGTGCTACAATGAAAATTTCGTCAACGAACCCAAAAAGTGAGACGTGTCTATTTCCACTCTTCGAATCACAGTTTCCATAGTAAACAGGACTTGCCGTAACTCCTTCCGAGATTCTAAAGGACTCGACACTCGGACGATAAACAACTCGCATCACTCGATCAACGTTTAGTTTTTTTTTTTCTTTTGTCTTGATTATCGAGGTTTTTAGCCTCGGGCTGGTTCATCTCCCGTCGTAGTCAGTCAAACACCACTTTTGGGCATTTTCGTAACTTCTCCGGGGGTGAGATTCGAACTCGTGACTTAGGCGTGAGAGGCATGGATGCTAACCAATACGCCGGGGTCGCCCCCGTCGATCAACGTTTTTCGACCATTGTTAAAACATAGAAATTAGAAAAAAGAAAACTTTTCTGAGTTTCAGCTTCAACCTAAACACACTTCTACCAACTGGAAATATTCAGATAACGTCAAAGTGATTTGCTTAAGGACTGTAAACGTGAAATGGTCATCGTCATACAATCCATTAGCAATGTATTTCCACACTCCATATTTTAAGTTATAATAGAAATTTACATTTTTTCGCATGTGTCACACGAGAATCACAAAAACGTCAATTCAGCACTACGGCTAGCTTGGATCTTCCGCAATGTTGTTTGATAAGCGTACACAGAAGAGGAGAAGTAAAATTAGTATTATCCATTTAATTCCAACTACCTTTGCTTATCTTTTCAGATACGCGTATTTCGTCTACGAAATGCAGATTTCATCAGTGTCTCGTAGTTATAACTCGACTCGAGTTTCTTCAGTGTCTCGTACTAATAACTCGACTTATTCAGCTACTTGGATTGGAAGTACCAAGAATTGACCAGTACACGAACACTACTAAACTTAAGTTTACGTCGAATATATACATTTTATGGAGGCATAAAAAAATTTTCAAGTTCTGTTGTACTTTTGATATACACAAACAAGAGGAGCGTTTTCTAATGAAGTTTGATAGAGTTTTGTTACAATGTTTTAAGAGTGGTAAATTTGAAACAAAATTTTAACAAAACAAGCTCTACATATCACAATTGTTAGTTTCCTGTTAAATTTTTGTTATGCTCTTCTAGTCGGGTTTTTTTACGCAGATTGTGCTTTCAAAGGCTTCATATCTTAATTTGTTCAGACTAAGGCTGGCGTGGCCTCTGCTGTACACAGAAATTGTCTCCATTCTATTCGGTCCATGGCTGTCACTCGCCAGCCTCGCTGTCTGCGGAGGGTCCGCAGGTGGCCTTCTACTTGATCGATCCACCCTGCTCGTTGCGCGCCTCTTCTTCTTGTGCCCGTCGGTTCATTTTCGAGAACCATTTTCACAGGGCTGTCGTCCGACATTCTTACGACATGCCCAGCCCATCGTAGTCGACCGATTTTTAGATGTGTGCGATGGGAGGTTCTCCCAGCAACTGGTGCAATTCGTGGTTCATTCGCCTCCTCCACGTTCCGTCTTCCATCTGCACTCCACCGTATATGGTACGCAGCACCTTCCGTTCAAAGACTCCAAGGGCTCGTTGGTCCTCCACTAGCAATGTCCATGTTTCGTGGCCGTAGAGAACTACCGGTCTAATTAATGTTTTGTAGATGGTGAACATTGTGGTTCGGCGAACTTTGTTCGATCTTAGCGTCCTTCGGAGTCCAAAGTAGGCACGATTGCCAGCCACAATGTGCCTTTTTATTTCTCTGCTGGTGTCGTTATCGGTGGTCATCAATAAGCCCAGCTACACAAGTTAAAGTTTCTTTGAAAATTGAACAGAACAGATGTTTGACCCTATGAACGCTTAAACAATTATATATAAAATTAAAATACAGATAATCTCAGGAAGCCAGATAAGCCCGATTCAAATCTTTGCGGGGTGGCAAGGGCTACCTGTCAGTGATTTTTTGTCGCAGTGTATCTCTTGTACAGGTTTATTTACCGATATGTGCAAATTTTCCACTGTATTTGTATTTCACTGTATTTTACGAATTTGATTTGTTTTAATTAAACCATGCACATGGATACCAGACGAAAGCTGGAGGAAGACCCTGGTAGCGGCTCGAGTGATTCGAAGTACAGAGTTGTTTTTGCTGCATGCTTATTGCGATATACTCTTTTTCTATAAAACAAATGTGTCTGTAGCAAGAGACTAACTACCAGCAGAATAATAAACTGAATGCAGCGATGCTTCTACATGTCCCAAAAGATAGGTTGGCTGTGCAGCGGCTCTAAAATGTGTTGAGAGTAATGGCATGGGGTTGAATTACAGATAACGTCAAGCATTCACTACTCTTCAAAAAATCAGGAGAAAAAAACGACTCTAGGGACTGTATCGAAAAAAAGTAATCCACAATTTTTTCTCTCAAATCATTTAAAAAAAAGTTGTATTATTTCAACACCTGGATGATTTTTTATTGTACGGGATTGAGCTTTTTGATCGAAAACATTTCTTCAAGTTCCGGACAACTGTTTCATCACATTTTTTGGATGGTTTAGCCCATTTTTTTTAACTCCTGCATATTCGCAGATGTTTTACCAGTCTTTATTGAAACCCCTCTTCACAATCGCCCAATTGCATTCGATGGGCCAAAACTGAGAAAAATTTGGCAGATTGATGACTTTTTTAACGAAATCTATACCCTTTTTCGTGAGTCAATTGAGAGTTGTTTTGGCATAATGCGCCTACGCTAAATCCGGCCGAAATAGTGGAGGGGTACTATGCTTCTGATATAAAGGCCAACCTCTTCTGAGGACACTCAGTTCGATAGATTTCCGCATTGATTGTTCCGGTAGTGTAAAAAATGGTAGACCTAATACCGCTGGAACATATTGCTTGCCACATCAGCACTTTTCAACCAAACTTCTCCTCAGGAATCGGCCTATCTACATCACTTACATCCTCTTCTACAATGGCAGTGTAATATTGTGGACCTGGAAGGTTTTTGAGTCCTCTGCCAAAGATCTCGTCGTGCGTCTAAATAAATGCCTCTGGTCGCTGCAAAACTCCCGACCACAATTTCCGGGACTTTTTTGCTGCGCGTTGCTTCTGTGCTGCACTTTGTTTGGCAATTTTCTGCTTCTTGTAGGCCTTCAGGTTGTTTCGTTTCTTGAAACATTGAATCATTTCTACGCTGGCTCCCGCTTTATAGGACAAATCACGTAACGACATTGATTTGTGCTCCCGAATTAGAGTTACCACCTTATGCCTCTTACTAGCAGTTCATCCAAAGAACAGTGTTCCCCAAACTTGTTTATGATGCCCTTCATAGTTACAACATTTTCACGTAACCATGTTTCCAAAACCTTAAGTTTCAGTCATTTGCAATGCGTGACATTTTAAAAACGAAAAATCAAGCTGAACAATGCATTAGGTCCTAAGTAACATTAAAAGATTCTCTTCGTCGACTTTCTCTTTGGTTAATAGCTTGTCTATTAAACGATTTGCTGATGATTTCGAAGTATTGGATCATTAATCACATTTTATACTACCGTACTGTATGTTTAAAATACATGAACATGTTTTTACATAGCCGTAGAAACGCAAAGATAAAGTCGACAAAGAGTGAGAGACTTGTGTTACTTAGGACCTAATGCATTGAAATTTCAACCGTGCAAACAAGTAAACTAACAAAAGATGGCAGTCAAACGCACAGCATGCCATGAGGAACAAATTGAAACCATCACAAATACACGCGTACAACGCTCTTGTACGGAATAGCTTATTTTCAATACAATCCGTAATAACTAGTAATAACATAATAATAATAACATCGACTAGTTTTGAAGAATTATGCTTCAATTTTGGTTCCAGATGAAGGTTTTCAAAAGGATTTCAAACTCTTGAATGATTCAAAAAACACTTGATCAATATTTGGGATAAGTTTATATCAGTTGCGAT
Source organism: Aedes japonicus (assembly GCA_034211315.2). NCBI lineage: Eukaryota > Metazoa > Arthropoda > Insecta > Diptera > Culicidae > Aedes > Aedes japonicus. Next base: position 106,988 of record JASCZW010006453.1, on the reverse strand, counting down.
GCATTTCAAATACGTCGGATGGCCATAGAAAAAAAAGAGCTACAGGCTCAACATGTATTCTTTTCACAATAAAATGTATAAATGTAGAAATTCAGTGTTTCTTGATTTTGTATTGACATTTTTATGCTGACAAGTAAATGTTGCCACCCTGTAAATCTTGTTAAATGGCAAAAACTACTCTCGAATCTGACAAAAGGCTTTTTCAATAGCGGTAGCAAACAAATCAAACAAATCAAATAATGTTATTTGACTGTGGATCTCTAGAATCAGTTTTGTTCTTCAGAAAGAAAATTGTAAGATTTAAATCACAGTACCGTTACAGCATTTTGACTGTTTTTTTACGTGGTCATAGGCTGGGAAAAGCGGTGTAAAGCAGCAGACTACAGTTATTCACATGAGGTATGGGATGGTTGAAAATGAGGAAGAAAATCCTGGATTCAGTTATACAGCAAACACAACTGTCAATTCTTAAACTTTCGAAAGAACAAGTGCTTCTCTAACCCCCTTTGAAACTCCAGAAGTGAATGACTTCTCCAAAGCATAAAAACTTAATGATTTCACACCTAAATTAAGATTACATGGGGCATAAAACCACAACGCTTCAAATCACCTGATGACATTTTATAACCTCAATAAAATCAATCCTGCTTCAATCACCATCAATCAACGCCACTGATCTCATCCATCGATCACGATGATCATCCCCGTTTAAAGAGCTAATTTGAAATGCCCCTCAGCGAGAAACCTCGATTCACACCTTTGCGGACTCGGCCATAACGATCACCTTGATCCAAACGGCGGAGGACCTTCCCGGTACAGCTCAGGGTGTTGACGACTTTCACCCGGTGGCGGTAAACATTTTATGCAGCACACGTAAGAAAACGCTTCAACCTACCCGGGGGCGCAGTGGAATCCTGATTGCTGCACCACCTCGTCAGATCAAGGCTTATGTAGTGATAGATGGAAAAAAACGACCTGCTCTTTGGTCCAGAGACAGTCGTCGTCACAGCCTTCGCCGTAGTCGAGGTAAAGAAACGAGAAAAACTTAACAGCTCCAAATTGGCCATAAAAATAATAACATAATTGCTTGAAATGAACCCGTCAAAAGTAGCTAAAGAGGTTTTTGTTTCTTCGGATTTGTGCGCTTTGCCGATTTAGTGTTGGAGGTGGTTCTTTCGTGTTGTTTATTTTCATCGCCACAACGATCTTCCCCCGTGTTTGTGAACTCATCGCTGTGACTTCCGGTGGTGACTGTGTTCGAAGATCGTGTTCATAAATTGTCCTACCTGGTGGGTAAATGATGGCACTCGTTTCAACTTCTCGTGTCGATTATGCTGAACTTCAAATCGACTGAACGAACGTCTTCACCCATCATAACCAAGAACCGTGTATAATTAGTTGTTTCGCCCCTCAATAAGCCTCATATTTACAAATAAAATAAATCACATCCATCAATAACATTCATCACAGATTAACATTCTAATTACGAACCAATTAGCCAGATAACTCCACCGCTGGTCCCGGGCACCCAAATGGCGCCCGCTACGGGGAGCATTCGGTCAATACTTCCCATTAAATTCCTCCTAATGGTCTCCAAGTTCGTTTTCGTTGGGGGAAAAAGTGATATATCGATCTCAAGCGAGACTAATTAATCAAGCTGCAATCAGACGAATGGAGGCGCCACTGTCTCGCAGAGGTTGAATAACTTTCCTTCCTCTTTCTGGCATCAATTCCCATTTCCGGCCGCAAGGTGCGCCAGAGTTCCTCAGCAATGATGCAAACAGGTCACTTTATCATCACTTTTCTCGGTGGAAATTTCTAAACAACTTCAGACTGCTGGCACTGCTGGCTGCCCATTTGTGTGTGTACAATAAAACAGAGGCGAAAATCTATTATAATTAACAACCGAGTGTGGCATGTTACTCAGCACTCGATATATTTCGAGAACGCGATTGGATCGATTGTTTTCCCACCAAGTCGTTATTTTGAAAAATTTGCCTCCCACAATTCGATGGGATCAAACCTAGATGAGGAAAGAAGGGGTGCAGGTTTATAGTTTCAACTATCGAATTTATACGAGAGGAAGAAAAATCACACGTCGCGCGCGAGCTCCCCCAGACATAAACATTGACGGACTGACAATAACCTCGTTCCTTTCATTCATTCAGCGATTGAATAAGATGTGCGCAATGGGAGCAGAGTGGGGAAGCCAACCGGGTGGTAATGAGCATAATTTCTCCATACGGCTGCTGTAATGCCTGCCAGCTGAGATTGCCACCAAGTGGTCGCTGTGGGAATGTTCAAACCGTAGTTGCGAGCAGCTTTGACCTTGTGCGGGGAACTTGGTCTCATTTGTGATTTCTAATTACTCCAACTGTAAAGGGCGATACGGTCAAAATTTGGTCAATATCAACTTGACGTATTTCTTTCAATTTTGCATTTAAAAAACCTGAACACCCCTAATTTTGAAGGTGTGTGTGTGTAGAATGTTGCTCCTATTTTGATTTTGGAATTCACTCTTCAGTTGTCAAAATGCCGTCCAAGCAAGAAGAGCAGCGTATCAAAATTTTGCTCGCGCATCGCGAAAATCCGGAGCTACTCAGCACGCAAAGTTGGCAAAATCGCTAAAAGTTGCCAAATCAACCGTTACAAATGTATTCAAAAATAGGTAACGTTTGGAGTACCGTTCTGAGACGATCTACCAGTTAGGATTAACAGGATTAAGGTGTCGCCACAGGGCAGCTATTTCTAGTATATAATGAGCAATATGCAAGAAAACTATATTATAGTGTATAGGAACACCTAAACTATGTAGTGATAGCTCATACTTAAGATTTGCAAGCGATGGTTTTACGTTATATATAGAGTTGAGCCCGTTGACGTGTGTAAACTCTAGCGATAGTTTTTAAGGAATAGTAGTAGGCTATGGACTATCCACATAGTTAAAAGTTCGTTGGTTGAAGTTTTTTGACAGTTCGTTTGATTTTTTGGTAGTTTGTGTTTTCGCGGTATTTTTAAAGCAAAAATGGGCCAGGAAAAGAAACTCCACTTGATTGAGGTATGGGAGTAAACCCCGGTGTTATGGGAACAAACTTATCCCGAACACGTATGGAAGTATATACTTCAAAGTAAGTGTATTATTCTGCTTTGCTAGATTGAGGAGGTGCGGCTTAAACAGTGTCTGTTCTGGCATCCAATGGTTGAGTAAGAAACGCTGTTTCACGTCAACTATACCTAAGGAGGCAGTCCCACCATCGCGATGTAGGAAGCGCGACCCTGGTAACACGCTGAAATTTTATCCTACCACGAAAAATGGAAGTATTCTTTATACGGTATATTATTTCAGATCATCCATGGAGTTCCCAAGTATTGTACACAGATAAAAAGAAACATTGAATTTTCTGCGTTATCTAATGCACATAAAGGGCATGCTAGCTTTGGCAGAAAATTATAGGATATTTCATGTAAATTTAAGTCAGATAACGCCTGAATCAAGCCTGTTGCATGCAAGATTGCATACATTGTTGAATGCAAACATTGTTTACGTTTCCTTTGGCCCTCAATTAAACGAAGCGAAATTTTACACGCTTGTTAAAATTTTTTTTTTCTCTGTATAGTAATCTTAAATTATTTTTTCCTTCGAGGCAAGGATAATACAGGTCTGTCTACAATTGCAGCAAGACCACAATTAGCAGACATGCAGAAAATTCAGATGTAATTTTTGTTATCATTTTGTATTGTAACCTCCCTTCGCAATATTTGTTATGCTATTTCAGCTTCACATTTATGCACTTTTAGCAATTTTTAACGTTTGTTTTTTGAAGGGATCATACTACAGATTCTACTATAATTTTTTTTTCCTTCTTTATCCAAACAAATTTAATGATTTAAAAACTAAAATTGTTTATGATCCTTCATTTTCTATTGCACAGTTATAAAGAATTATCCATGGGCCTAGTAGGATTCAAAAGTTATCGGAGAATTCAAATTTTCTTCCTTTTTTTCTCTTTTTTTTTGTGGATTTGTTAAGTTTCCCTTTTTGGGCAGTAATCATAATCATATGAAATTTATTTCAGCTTACTGTTAGCTTAAATTTCCTTTGCCATTCTGCAGCATGCCCAGTGATAAACTTTCCTTTATTACATTACTTAGAAATTTTCGACATTTCAGAGTGTATATCATCTTACTTCGCAGCAGAAGAGGCAAATAGCTGCATTTTATTTAAGTATGTATATTATTTTGTATCTCATTACAACATCGTATTATTTTCATCATATCATCACTGCATATTTTTGTAATCATAATAAAATTATTTGTTAAAAAAATAAATAATAATAATTGATGAAATTTAATACTTCAAGGTTACAGGAAATTGATATCAGATAGTACAGATATTTTATTGCATTGTATCTTGAGGTGTTTTTTTTTAATGTAGATCATTGAATATAAATAAAATTATTGAATGCTCTTCCAATCTGCAGATTATGTTTATTCGGATGTCATGAATACATGCATATTTTTTAATTTTTAATGTATAATCAAATGTTTAATGTTTTATTTATTTGCAAAATGATCTTCACATTCCAGAGTAACATTAATCTGCCACTGATTGAGCTGTTAAGATGTAACAAGCTTGATGTTATTATCATATGCCTATTAATACTTTTTTAATTATTTTATCATATTTTTTAAAATTACACGATGACGAATTGCAACTATGGCATATTAATTAAATAATCTAGTATATTTCATACATACATTACATACAACATGAATTGAATATTATGATTATATATAAAGGGCGATACGGTCAAAATTTGGTCAATATCAACTTGACGTATTTCTTTCAATTTTGCATTTAAAAAACCTGAACACCCCTCATTTTGAAGGTGTGTGTGTGTAAAATGTTGCTCCTATTTTGATTTTGGAATTCACTCTTCAGTTGTCAAAATGCCGTCCAAGCAAGAAGAGCAGCGTATCAAAATTTTGCTCGCGCATCGCGAAAATCCAAGCTACTCGCACGCAAAGTTGGCAAAATCGCTAAAAGTTGCCAAATCAACCGTTACAAATGTAATTAAAGTGTTTGGGGAACGTTTGTCGACAGCTAGGAAGTCTTGATCGGGCGGAAATCGAAAACCGGAAGCCGCTGAGACGACAAAGAGAGTTGCCGGTAGTTTCAAGCGAAACCCTAACCTATCTCTCCGAGATGCCGCAAATAAGCTGGGTGTATCGTCTAAAACCGTGCATCGAGCCAAAAAACGAGCCGGACTATCGACTTACAAGAAGGTAGTGACTCCAAATCGCGATGATAAACAAAATACGACGGCCAAAGCGCGATCCCGGAGGCTGTACACGACGATGCTGACGAAGTTTGACTGCGTGGTAATGGACGACGAAACCTACGTCAAAGCCGACTACAAGCAGCTTCCGGGACAGGAGTTTTATACGGCAAAGGAAGGGAAAGGTAGCAGATATTTTCAAGCACACGAAACTGTCAAAGTTCGCAAAGAAATATCTGGTTTGGCAAGCCATCTGTACCTGTGGCTTGAAAAGCAGCATTTTCATAGCTTCCGGGACTGTCAACCAAGAAATTTACGTGAAAGAGTGTTTGAATAAACGTCTACTGCCTTTCCTGAAGAAACACGGTTGTTCCGTACTGTTTTGGCTGGATTTGGCATCTTGCCATTACGGTAAAAGGCCATGGAGTGGTACGCCGCCAACAACGTGCAGGTGGTTCCCAAGGACAAGAACCCTCCCAACACACCAGAGCTCCGCCCAATTGAGAAATACTGGGCTATTGTCAAGCGGAACCTAAAGAAGACCAAAAAACTGCTAAGAACGAGCAGCAGTTCAAGGCAAACTGGCTTTCTGCGGCGAAGAAGGTGGACAAGGTGGCTGTACAAAATCTGATGGCAGGGGTCAAGCGTAAGGCCCGGCAATTCGGATTTGGAAAAGCGGAAGCCTAACTGAATATTTTTCCTGAATTTTATACTAATTGAACTTGAAAAAGAAATTTAGTTTGATTTTTTAAATAAACGATTTCACCGATTTACACGCGTTTTCCCTTGACCAAGTTTTGACCGTATCAACCTTTATAATAAATACTGGGTTGGGAGGGAGCACCAGGGTATCATTCAAGCTGAAAATGGACGATGGTTTGATTGACTGCCTGAGTCTAGGAGGGAACAAACAGTATCATTCCTTATCCTACAGATTCGATTGTGGTGCTACGAGTTCTACTCCAACAGTTTCAGGGAGAGTGACGCGCCTTTCTTAACAAGCCATCCTGTAGAAAGCTTAATGAGTATTGCGAATTGTGTTATTCGATTTGTTGGATCATATCGTTGGAAGGAGATTCTTAATTTCCCGTGGATTTCGTGTAAGTGTCTCTGCTTACCCTCCGTTTTTGGCCCTTCATACAACGATATTGTGAACTCATATCGGTGGCTCAATTCGATCTTGCTATTAAGTGGAGCTGCATCCAAGCCAAGGGCTGGAAGGGATGGTGGCTACCATACATACATACATACAAACATATTCATTTTTATTTCATAGGTTGTATATTTATGCATCTTTGCAAATTCGAGCCCACCTAACTTACGCTGCGTGGTATTGATGTTGTTACTGAGCGTTACTTAGTTTACAATTTGTATGACTACTATCATTTTCATAATTTTTTTATTATATTTTTATGTATATTATTTATTAATATTTTTGTAAGTCCAATCATATTTTCTCTCATGCAATGCATTTCTAATATGTTTCTTATTGTTTCCCATTCCATGCTATATATTAGGTAGTTTTCTGATCACATGAAGCTGCTACCATTGCCTGGATGGTTACTTTAACTGACGTTAAAGTCTTCAATTTTCATTTAAGTTGCATATTGAATGTTAACAGGCAAAGTTCATTGTCGTTGCTATTGTTTATATTAATATTATTTTTCAGGAAATCCCCGAAGATGGTGCGTTTCGTATCATATGTTTTCGATAATCAACATTTTTGATCATCCGTAACGCTTGTCGAGCGTATCCAAGGGATAAACCTTTCGCTATTAACCTCTCATTACCTGTGACACATATGAGGGGTCGTAGAGTTCTCTGCATCTCTCTTAAGTATGTGTTGGACTAACATTCCCTCCCACTCCCCTACAGTTGCAAGGACGTGGGCAGGGTTGACTTAGTCTACTGGAGGCAGCATGTCTGGTATCTAAGGGATCAAAATCATCCCCCAGGTGTCTTAGCGAACGATAACGGATCCAGGTGTGTTAGTTCTCTTAACAGTAGATTAAGTCTTCACCGCCTACGATATTGTGTAACTTTATATGCTATGCTATGCTATGCTTTGCTATGCTATGCTAACTTTGTCCCAATTGACTTTTTTATCTTAAGATAAATATGGCATCAATCCGACACAGTTAATGGAAATGTGCTCTGAAAGAAATCAAAGGCACTATAAGTAAAACAGATCAATTGGACCCTTTCGGACCACTAAAAAAAATGTTTATTCGAGTATTGATGAGTTAGTGTTCACCCCCCTCGGATACACTCCTACTATCGTTGTTGTTGCTATCGTCTCTGTCGTTGAGGTTGTTGAGGTTATCTTAATTTTTTCACCATTTCAACGCTAATGCCAAAGATCTCAGAAAATTTTACTGGTTGGTTAAGCAGTCGCCATGCCATGACTCCTGTGTAAGAGCTTCCATCCGCCCAGCTTTTGGTCGATTTATATTTCTTTTGAAATGTTTTTCCAATTAGTCCAATTAGTTAGCTTCTGCATCAACTTCAAGGTCGGATTGCGCTGGATGCCCAGGGATCGCTTTTTTGACAGCATTACGCATTACCCATTTCACTACGTTTAACCTAGAGTGAAGATACGAAAGACCTTTTCTCGGATCGGTTCCATTGATGCCAAATTAGGCATGTATGCGCATTGCGGTTGCACACGGTTGCTTTCGCCACTTTGCCGTCAATCATCGAATAGATCGCTTCCAACTTCACCCTTAGTATTACGATTGCCACATGATTTAAGATTGGATCATTATTGAATCCGTCAACTTCAATAAAAAATCCTCAAACATTTTGTGTCACTTTCTTTAACCCAACACCTGCTCCGTACACATCAAAATGTATTCGACTGAGAATTTGGGTTGCAAAAGATGACTCTGTCAACAGCGAGTCGTCACGGGCCAAGAACTTTGCCTGGTTATAGACTGAAACCTGTCGCAGAATCAAGACCAGCCGACACGTAAATCAAGCAATTTAAAGTACCTGTGGAGGACGCTATAGTGTCAAGCTTCGACTTAACCTTGTGTATTATTGTGTACTAGTTTATTTGTGGACGCAGTAGCGCCCGTGGCAATTTTTTTTTTTTTTTTCAATATAAACGGTTCATGTGTTATTCACGCTTGTAGATTAAATAAAAAAAGCATTACATTTTTCTACGTTTTGAATAGTTTTTTATTCGATGAATTCAATGCAGCTAATATTTACATCTGAAAAACTTCGGTGAAGACCATATTGCCTGTAAACTGACGACCATTCCTCAATAGATCTCCTTGCTGTGAATTAGGTTCGATGTGAACTTTTACCTGATTAGGGTTCCGAGATCGTGACAAAGCAACGTATAGTTGCCCGTGTGAAAATGCGGTCGACTGAAGATCAATTCCCACATGATCAAATGTCTGTCCTTGCGATTTATTGATCGTAATAGCATATGGCTCACCATCCTCATTGACGAAAATCATCGCAACTTCGTATATATAGTTGGGCGAACTGTGGCGGTTCACCATGTGGTGGCTGGACGTGAGATGTCCTATGATAGGTTTGTCCATGTACCTGTTGAAAAAGAATATTTAGTCCAAGGATTGGGAAAACAAAAATAATCGTTACCTTGAAAACACACGGGCCTCTACCAGGAACATCAGCTATCTTCGCTCCCAAAGAAGCAAACAAAACTGCAATGTTGTACGACCGAACGCACTGCCTGAATTGGGTTCTTTCGGGGTTGTTGGTTTCCATAAGGAGGCTGCGCAGGAATTAGGGATATTCCAGAGGTTCTTCCGATGCATTAGGCCGCAGATGTTTAATTTTGCCTTTGTGGCAGCACGAATTACACTTTCCATCCGTGGGTCTTTCAGCGATAAAATTTTTGGATTGGCAAAATTGACATATCACGTTCATTGGACCACAGGTATGAGGAACTTCTGCATCTACATCTGCTACATTTCGCTGCCGTGTCGAACGAACAGAGGCAGCAACCGCTGTAAGACGCGCTTGCGTTTGCTCCTGTGTTTCGCTTGCTCTAAGATTCCGGTGAGCCTCGGAAAACTGCATCTCTCCACCGTATCTCGCTTCGAACTGCCTCACCCTGACGCCATCGCCATTTCTGCTTTTGCAGCCTTGCTAATCGCTGCCTCTTCTCGGCGGGAGACTCATTGGAATCCATCACAAAATAACTTTTCTTCCCCGGGAGCACTATGTCACTCAACAAAAACTAAACAGAAACTTTTAACTTCTGAGTAACGCGTTTTTTGCGAGCGGTAATGACCACCAAAGGTACTAACTTGAGGACTGTTTGTTTTTGAATTTTAACGTTTCGTTGAGATTACCAGCCAACTTCGCTTTTGAAAATTTGAGCTATTTTCACCCACCACTAAAGTTGAGTGAAGTGAACATAGTCGTGCTGGGTAGTTTACATTTGAGAGCCGTGTAAAATACTTACTCACCCGATTGTAAAATTTTCCCAAAGCTGAGGATAATTGAGTAGTGATAATGCGAAATCCGGAATCTATATAATTTTACTCAAAATTGAGTTATTACGTTGAACTACCACGTTGTGTTGGTTTTACACAGAAAAACCAATTGCCAAAATTTTGAGTTATAAATACCTAAAATGTGCGCATGGGAAGAAAAATATACATTTTTTTTAAATTATAAACACCGAAAATTGAGCAAGCGTTTGAAATTTGTACTCAAATTTAGAGTAGTTTTCTCTCTTTTCTTCACGAAATGTTGACAAAAAAAAGAACAAGCCGCACTCAACCCACCGGGATGTTTGGCGCAATGACTCAAATTTGAGTAAAATTATACACTCTCGGTTTTGCGTTCAAAATTTGTTTTAGTTTTGGGTAAAGTTTGGCACTTTACTCATATTGGCCTACAACCATTTAGGTGGGTGAAAAGGGTAAAAACAACTCAAATTTGGGTAGATTTATGGTTCCGTGTAAGGAGCAGCGGAGTGAAGTTGACTGCAATGAGGATGGTGACCGACACGAAATGTCAAAATTTAACAACAAAGCATCCTCCAAGTCAGCTCGATATTCTCGGCACAGACAAACAGATATGACACTCACTACAGTTTCCATCGTATACTGATTTTAGTGGTTCAATTAAAAATCAGTAGATTGACGATAGGCCACGGCGGCGCTCATGTCGTATTTGACATGTGGGCCCGCTTGTCGAACGACGGCGTTTTTTATTGTTGTCTGTGTTATTTCCAGCAACTGCTGCATTCGGTTGTCTAAGAGTGATAGATTCTTTTCTGCATTAAAAAAAAATCAAAATTTTCAACGTCTGTTGTCTGTGATTTTTTTCATCAAATGCTGTGTCTGGTTGTCTAAGGTTGTCACTGGTTTTGTTTTCTGCATCTGATAGTAAAGAAGAATTGAAGTGTCAATTTTTTTATTTTTTGTGAGAATTTCCCCGCGTGCTGCGTCTGGTTGGCTAGTCACCGGACAGACAAACAGGGCTATTATATATATGATTATTCGTAGCAGTTCCTTTTCAATGGTGTCGGCTCGCAAGGCCCACAACCAACCCCACTATCTCGTAGGAGAACCATCGTGATGCTGCTGTTTAACAGTCCCAAGCACCACCAGGACTTTCGGCTTTTGTATTTAGAGTACTGGGCGCACTAACAAGACGTTGACTCAGCCGCTCCTGACATGGAGATCAGACACGCTCAAACGGGTGAAGGCTTGGAATTTTACCCTGATTTTTAAAAAGCGTGGTGGCTCGCTTTTGTCAGGGCTGCTTTCGGATATTTGGGGGTTTTTGGAAGAAACTCAACAGAGTTCAACAAGGGCTCAGTCCCCCCAAATCCCTGACAGTCCCCGCCGCTCGTCCGGGGCTACTTATTCGTGTATTCAGTAGCTGCCCATCATATCTGATGGAACCCCACCATCCGCGACCCGTGGACCCGCCGGGTTGCTGCAGCTCAGCCCCGTAGAGTCTTCACCTACTATACGGTCTTCCCGGCGACTTAACCTATAATATATTAATGAAATTAGAACCCTCAGAGAGCTCCATTATGCGTTTGATGTATTTTATAATCATGTCACGTACAGTAACAGACGTAGCCAAATAACCTTTTTCTTGAATTGGTTCCGAAAACCGTGGTATTATTTCGTTCCGGAATGCTTTGACATGTTTCCACGGAACAGGCTTTTTCCCAGCTCCTCTCGAATAGAGCTTGCCATACTTCTATATTTATAATTTGATAGACATGCTGGGCTGCTTGAAAGGTCCCTTTAATTTCCTACAGATGGCGTTGGTAATCGCCAATGTGAACCATTTTCTATGAGGTTAACTCGTTAAATGACGGCTGTCAAAATTTCAGCCATTTCTGTCCACGCATTCATTAGTGGCAACTGTGAGAAGAGACCAATCTGCAAGTTTTTTTTTTTAAATGGAAAAAACCGAGTTTCGAGTTTTGATAAAATCTTTTTTCTACGCAAGAAAACGGCTGCCGAAACCATAGCCAAGCTGGATAAGTATTTTTCAGACACTGCTCCGTCTATTCAAGTAATTCAAAAGTGGTTTGCTGATTTTCGTTGTGGCCGTACGAGCACCGTTGGCGCACCGCGTTCTGGACGCCCAAATGAGGTCACTACAACAAAGAACGTGTATTAAAGCCATGATATAGTATTGGAGGGTCCTAAGTGAAATTAGAAGAGCAAGCAATCCTGGATCCATTACTACACACCGGAGTAATCGCAGCAGGCAAAGCAGTGGATTTCACCGGGCGAAAGTGCCCCGAAGCGTCCGAAAACGCAACAAACGGCGGGAAAAGCTATGGCCTCCGTGTTATGGGATGCGCAAGGTGTAATATTTATCGAATATCTTGAAAAAGGTAAATCCATAAAAGGCGCATACTATGCAGCGTTATTGAATCGTTTGAAGGATGAAGTCCAGAAAAAACTATCGCATTTGCAGAGAAAAAGTGTGCTCTATCATCACGACAATGCGCCTGCTCATTCATCCTCAATTGCTTAACCAAAATTGAATTAAATTCGGTATCAATTGGTTCCCCATCCACCGTATTCGCCAGACTTGGCCCCTAGTGACTTCTATTGGTTCCCAAACCTGAAGAGATGGCTCACCGGTAAGCGATTTTACTCAAATGATGAGCTCATTGCTGAAATCAATGGCTATTTTAAAAGACGTCGTAATCATAAAAAAATTAGAAAATCGCTGGACTCGCTGTATCGACCTAAATAAATCCGAATTTGGCAAAAAAAAATCCTAAAGGGTATGAGCTGTTTAGTGCAATACCTGTAACTAGAAATGAGAAGAATAATTAGTATTTCCCATTTAATTCCAACTACCTTTGCTTATCTTGACAGATACGCGTATTTCTTCTACTATGTGCAGACTCTTCAGTGTCTCGTACTAATAAGTCGAGTTATTAGTACGAGACACTGAAGAAGTCTGCACATTGTGGACGAAATACGCGTATCTGTCAAAATAAGCAAAAGTAGTTGGAATTAAATGAAAAATACTAATTTTTCTTCTCATTTCTAGTTTAAAAAAAAATGTTTTCATGTTTGATATTAGAGGGACTTTTCAGGAAACATAGTCTGGTCTTCAACATCCACGATTTTTCTATTGAAGGCCTTGAAATGAGTTATAGCCATATAAGCTCGATCAACACTTCCTTTGCCCAAGCTTCGCTACCATTTCTCAAAAGCTTCAATTTCTTTTTGGTTGCGCTCTTGTAAGCAACCGTTTTAACTGCAAGTAGCAACTCCTCCTGCGCGTGTTTTGAAGCCAAAGTGCGAGCGTATGCTTTCTTCGTTCGTTCTTTCAATTCTTGACAATCAATGTTAATTTCGTCGCCAAAAGGGTTAATCCTCCGAAATGCCCTGAGTTCAGACCGATCGAAAAATATTGGGCAATTTCCAAGGGAAAAAATTCAAAGATGCGGTAAAAAAGTGACAAATAAACAACAAATGCGTTTAAAGTGGAAAAAGATCACCGGTACAGTGTCACCAGCGACTGTACAGATCATGATGGCATCGATCACAAGTACAGTGCGACAGTTCGTTCGAAACGATGAAATGTAATAACTTGTTATACATCGTTTGAAAGCTAAAATACCCTTTTGTTTGACGTTTTGATCAACCATGTATGATCTCAGACGTTGCGAATCAAAACAAACCCATAAAAGGAGAGAGTTCCTCTCCCATGTGCACGTCAAAACAGAGTGCACACAATCGGTTGAATAACTATCACAAGCCATCAGTGGTACATAAACGCTTTCCATACGTCATCTTTTGCCTGTTGAGGTGGCGGATTTTTCCGTGCCTCGACCTACCCCGCAGTGGGATGTTAGGCAAAAGGTGGCGTCCTTGGTTCGAATACTAATGTACCCATGCCCTTTCGCTCAATTTTCAATACATCTGTTCTATTTCCAACCTGCCGTACACTGACGGAACTTTCAACACTTTCTCTTCATATCTTTCATTCCAGCAAAAACATTAATGTGCACTCTTGGTGCCTCATGGTGATGAGCGAACATCTCCTTCTACGTCATGTATGTTGTTTATTTCTTGAGTTATGATTACCCGAATGCGTAGGCTGAGTCAAGTGACACATATCTTTAGTTTTTTAAAGTAAGTCAGAAAAAAAATTCTCTCGCGGTATGTCAAAAGGTATATCATCAAGGAGCCTCACAGCGTAGTCCATAAGCGCATCAGTTTTTCCAATCAGGAGGTCAACTGTTCAATTCCCGGTACAGCCGAATAACTTTTCAGATGGGAAATCCGTTCTGTAGTGGAGCATAATACAATTGAAAGCTTGAAAATGGCAATAGAGGGCTTTAGTAAGAATTGTGAAAGTGCTAAAAATTCACGTATTTGAGTTGCAGAAGAAGAAGAAAAAGCCGAAGAAGAAAAATAAGAAGAAGAATAAAGTCAAACTTCGAGGAATTTAGCTGCTAATTGAAATTCGTTTCGGTAGAACATAAGTGTTCAAAATTCGATTTCTGAATTCTGTGGAGTTTTCAAAAACATGGCAGGTTCCCTCCACCCCTTCAGCCAATTAACGCTGTTTGGGTAAAAAAAACACCTACAAAACCAATTCCGAACTAACCCCATCAAACGGTAATCCAGAAGTATGCTACCAATTGGCCGTTTCGTTTCAAGATTGATGTGATTTATTACACTCTAAATAATCGCACCCGTCTGTGCTCTTCTATGCTGGCTGCACCGAGAGCATCACCATTGTGGGAGCGTAACGCGCCGTCGTTGTTGCAACAGTGACGCCAAGATTCCGGCTTCACTAACCCACGAAGCAGGGCAGGGAGGTTCGCGGGAGGTCAGCTTCTCACGGCTGACGACGACCGTCCAGAGCCGAGTGGTCTCTTCACGAACGAGTAGTCACACACTGTAGTTGGAAGAAGTGCTACACCAGAACACATGGAATATAACTAATGACTGGGTTGAATCCGGCATGAGCAAGACCACGACCGTGTGTGAATGTTAAACTAGAAAATTGAATTAGTTGATGAGTTAAATATTTATACGTTTTGTTTGACGGTTGAAAAACAAATAAAAATTATAGCTCGAAGAGTTTTCCACCCGATTCGAATTATATGGTCGTCGTCGCCGTTGTGCCGTTCGGGTGTAGGTGGGAAAATACGGAGCGAATCATTTGCCACTCATTCAACAAATACCCAGCCGGGGGTGCTTCCCGGTGGACCACGTCGATGGAGGGAGAATTTGTTTTGCGCTAAATTATGGCAAAACCACACGTGGTTGTCGAAGTGAACTATAGCACACGCAGTTAACGCATATTTACAGCTCATGATGGGTCGGCCAACGATGTTCCTCATGTTGTTGTTGTTCGGCGGAAGTGATAAATCGTAGAGTCGCGATAAATTTTGCACCCCTATCAGCAGGAGGGGGTGGTTTTGAAATTGCGCGCTACCACCGTCATCGGTGATTGGATTTATCAGCTCGAGAGCATTGATGAGCCACACCGGATTCAATGGAGTGGTGTTTGGTTCATTTTCCAAACAATACAACTAATTTGGATTAAATTACTGAGCGGTTGTGACTCGTTCGGGTCAAATCAAACCTGATATTTTATGATTATGAGGAAAAATAAATAACCGCAGTGTATTACCGCCGTTTCCCACCAATTAAAATCTCCAAAAGCTGAGTAACGGAAATCGTCGATCAACGGAGCAGCTGAGAATATATTTAACAGTTGATAAATGCAACAAACGAGCACACCACACACTTGGGATCTGCCGTGGCTGACAGGCGCCAAACAGCTAATTTGAATTTTATGCATAAACACGCTTTTTATCCTAAAGATCTCCCTCTCTTGCCAGTTGCTTCCCAACAAACCCCGTCAGCATGGTGTGACATACAGGTAGAAGTAGTCGACTCGTAGTATTAGAAATAGCGGTCTGCCCCATTCGCTAATGAAGCCATCAGTCTCGGCCTGTGCCATACAGACTCGTTTGGATTGGACGGTGAGCGTTTGAGCAGTTCTACAGTTGGATTGGAGAAGTTCACGACAGTGCTGATAGCGATGTTCTACTGAAATGTCATTTGGTTTAGATCAATTGATAGGGTAAACTACGCCAAAGCAACAAATCATTTATGATTATTTGTTCACTCGATGTTTGGAAAAATTGGCCCAAATTAAAGGCACCAACCCTATATACATAAGCAGCACGTTATTGCTGTGAAGTAGTAACAGCATCTGATGCAACCTGACCTGGTGCTTTGCTCTAATGCGACGCTGCTGTTGCGTGTGGATCAATTTGTTATCCAACTTGGCATAAATTGATTGAATTACCTTCACGATGGGAACGTTCGCAATCATCAGAATAAATAATCTACCATGAATTAGAAATATTGTTTGGTGAAGTTGGTTTTTGAAAATGCAACTAAATCGCTACAGAAGATCAAATGGTAAGTGATTTGAGTTAAGATATGACTGCTTTCAAAACTTCAAAGATATATTTCAAGCAAACGTTAGACCATCCACCATTTCCTGTTGATTAGTTTCCAAATAAAATCATCACTCACTTGAGCAGCCCTTCAACTCTAGCGATTCTTCTCAGTTCTCTGTAAGCATAATAAATCACCCCTCCACATTCCGAAATTTTCCAAAATAATTAGTTACCCCATAAACTATCAGTCTTTTCCCGTTGAAATTTCTCCAACAACCAACACGAACACAGCGGCAACCGAATCCGTAGGAATGAATCCGGAGCATTTCCCGTTTCAAACCATGACCGCTCAAGGAGTGCGAGCAATCTGCTTGATGAAAATTCAGCACTCTCTAGATTTATTTCTTCATTTCCCCGCCAATGGATGTGCATTTTCCCAAATCCACCTTCAGCTGCTCGACTCTGTTCCCTGTTTGCTTCTGCCCCCGATATCATGATGCAGTTTCCCCGAGCCGGGTGAGAACGAAGAGATAATTGTTTTTATGAAAGCACTACTACTAATCACTCTACCGCCAACCGGGTGGATCGTTGTCTTCGTCGTCGTCGTCGCCGTCATTTAGAAGACTGAGGCTAATTTCCGCTTCTGCCGTCGTTGAAACCAATGGAAGGAACGCATCGGATGGAAGTAACCTCAACCATACCAACGATGGCATTCCAGTTTCTTTTAGGGAACACCGTAGGGCGTAATTCTTTCCCGAATGCTTCTGGAATCAGTGGAAGGGAGATGATTGCGATTAAACATGTTGTCATTCAGTCGTAGATATTCGAATCGAATGTTGTTTCGCCGACTGTTTTTGTCAATAAAATCCTAAATATATTCACCTATGAAGAGATTTGACAATTCAGAAATATTTTGTAATAATTGCTCTAGTCTTTCCTAAACTTACCCGTCAGGTCAAGGTCCTCTCGCTGCTGTACACAAAAGTCCTCTACAAATAATACGGACCATAATTGCACTTCGCAGGCCTCTCATTTCACTTGACCCTACCAGTTGGTCTGTTGTCGATTTTAACCGAGCTGTCATCAGTCATCATTACGACTATAGATCATTGCACCGAATGTATTAACCTCACTTTTTTGACAGTTCAGGGAGCTTGTTTACAAGGTGTTAGAATTTGAACCACTCAATCGAAAATTTCAATTTGCTTTTTCCGGATTCTGTACGATTAAATTCAAGAAATTATGTAAAAATAAGCATTGGTGTCTATTTTCCTGCAATTTTATTTCAATCGTAATAAATTTAGAATACAAAATGTCAAACCGATCTTACCGAAAATATTCTAAGTCCACGTAAATAAGCTCCCTGAACTGTCAAAACTGCATTGATGACGCCATCGTGCAATGATCTATAGTCACTAGATTCATAGTCTGGCGGATACAACGACGGGAGCCAATTTGAACTGTCAGTTGGCGGAGCCAATCGAGCATATCTCGAACAATTTATGTTAAGGGCCTAAAAGCAATTTGTAAACAATAACTTTAATTGTTGATTTCTCACGAATTACGAGAATCCCACCATACCCTGCTACTCCATATGGTAGAACTAACATTCTTCTACCAAATTCTGCTTTCATTTCACGAGAGTGATTTGAGATTCAAGAGAAATCGATATTGAAAGTCATTGTTTACAAATGGCTTTTAGGCGCTTATCATGAATTACTCTAGATATGCTCGATTGGCTCCTCCAAGTGACAGTGCAAATTGGCTCCCGTCATTGTATCCGCCAGACTATGAATCTAGTGACTATAATTACGACGTGCCCAGCCAATCGTAGTCAACCGCAAGGTGAATTTAATATTTCAGGTGGTCTATTATCTTCAGTTGGTAGGAGAGACGGGTGCAGTAGCGGGGTATCAAATGAGATTTAGCAGTAGAGCGAAAGAGTAAGGAATACCCAATAGTGTATTACACACATAATGACAGTTGTTGATTGCATTTTTGCCTAGGAGTGAAGAGTTATATTAATGTCAACGGTATGGGCTAAACGTTTTGTTTACATACATTAGCACGTGCACTTTTTCGCTTCCACGAATTCCATAAAAATAAACACTAAAGAACATTTATTGAAATATCCGATAAAGAATTATCAACATAAAGGTTAGTAGAGACTTTATGTTATGTGATTAATTTTATTATATTTAATTATCGTTTTCTAGATGGTATGGTTTTGTGGAGTGAGGAATTGTAAAAATAAAAAGTCACCAAGGAAAGATAGTGTATCTCTCCACAAGTTCCCGAGTGATGACTTCCAAGCACTTCAATGGATAATTTTTTGTGGACGTGGGGAGGATTGGACTCCGACATCGAATCAAGGGATATGTTCGGAGCATTTTGAATCGGCATCATACGATAATCGGTACCAGCAACGTAGGCAGCTTCTTCCGGATGGTAAGTCGTAATATTATTCTTCTACAGTTAAGCGAAATCAAAGGCGCAGTCAATTTCACTCCCTTTCCACACGTCGAACACAATGTCGGAAGTAGTGCGCTATCGAACGCTTCAGATATGCTAAACACTGCACTTCTTCCAACGCTATGCTAAACGTATTGAATGAGAGTAAAATTGATATTAGCCTGGACCTGATTTCGATCAAAGCTGCCCGAAAAAGTATACTGAAAGTCCTGGTGTCTGCCAAGAATTCGTTTCTTTTTTGTTAAGATGTCACATGACACAAAAACTTAATTGTCAAGTTCTTTGATGGTGAAATACTGCAATAAAAATATTTGAAACTGTAAACTGAATTTTTATTATTGAATACAGAGGGACAATCTTCGATACGCGACACCAGTCTAACGTAATGAA
Source organism: Aedes japonicus (assembly GCA_034211315.2). NCBI lineage: Eukaryota > Metazoa > Arthropoda > Insecta > Diptera > Culicidae > Aedes > Aedes japonicus. The sequence continues at coordinate 87,938 of JASCZW010006453.1, read as the reverse complement.
GTAGTTGCTTTACTAAAATCACAATGTCTTTCTCAGCGATTCCAGTTTTGAATCCTCCAATTCACGAAGAACATTTGATGGAAGATGTGAATCTGTTACTTAATTTCGATCAGTGTTCGATCAGACAACGCTCATTTATGGAGCACTACCGTTACATCCTTCAATGCGGCATCCCCTTGGTGATGATGCAATGCTTATGAGTGAACCGCTACCTTCAACAGTTACATCGCATCTTACGAATCAGCTTTTCGTGTCAGATCACACAATGTTCGAACACCGACCACTACCTTTGTGCCAGGATGCCCAGACCAATAATAAAGCGCTCGGAAATGGATCATTGCGTACAGGAATCTCGAGTCGTTCTTTAGATGAGCATGCCGTTGACGAACACGCAGCACTTTTAAGAGAACCCCAACTTGCATCAGTTCTATTTCATCGTTCAAAACAGCAAGGCATCGTAGATGACACCCTGTTCTCTCAGCGACCATCACCTATGGCGGTTCCGTCGCTTCCTTGCGACCAACATATCGTGGTCGATCAAGCAATGCTTGTGAGTGAACCAATACCTGCAGCAGTCCCATCGCATGTTCTTCCCAGTCAACATGTCGTAGATCTTATACCGATAACCGGTAGTCGGCCACCACCGTTAGCAATTTCCGAGGCAATTCAGCCGTGTCCTTCAAGTCCGGCAGCAGTTCTATCGGGTGTTGTGGGTCATTCCGTGTCTGCTAATGTAACACACGCGCTTGGACCTCAAGTAGCAGTAGATCCATTGTGTTATTCGTGCTCACATACCCCGGATGCTGATATCGCAGCTCCTGCATCTGGAATGACCGATGCCTGGATTGCTGGAGAAGGTATGAGTACGCTAAACTGTGATGTTTCTTCGAATGCTCCCGTTTCACATTATTAAATCTTCCGTTACTTAACCCCCCCCCCCCTGTAACTTGGATAGAATTCAATACAAGTTTGCCAACACTTTTGATGCATTTCGATATAAAAAGCCAGCAGTTTTCACATTGAAAACCATTTTCCAGAAAATGGCAATTTCTTAACACCCATTTTGATTCCGGTATAACACCAAAACCATGTGGTCTTTCCAAAATTCTGATGAATGAATAATTGAAAAATGTTAAGAGACAACAAAGTTATAACGAAAATAGTTTTTTTTAACGTTCACTCTGGGACTGTGCGGGAGGCGGGGGGAGGCTTGAAGTTATAGAAACGGAAGGGCTAATGATTGATAATTTATTACTGTTTACAGACCAAAAACCATCTGATTTTGAAGATACAAAAAAGCTAAACAATGAGCTGCTGGAAGCATTACAACACAATGAAATGTTGGCTAAAGAGCTTCTAGTAGCTCAACAAAGAATTGAAGAACTGAAATCTTCAAATCAGGCACTGGCACAACAAAACGAAGCGGCACAAAAAGCTATGCGGAAGCGGATGTATGACCTGGAAAAAAAAGTTAGGGCATGCCAACTTGAACACAGTAACCAAGAGGACATGGTTCGGTACATGCGGGAAACCTTTGAAGGAGTTCTAACATTCAACCAGCTGAACGTTATCCTTCAAAGGAAAAAGAAGCCAAGGTGGACGAGTGAAGAGATAGCTATGGCATTTACGCTAAGGTACTTGAGTAAGCGCTGCTACTCGTATCTGCGTTGTCACCTTAAATACCCACTGCCAGGACTCTCAACTCTTTCAGCGTACGCCAGCCGTCTTGATCTAAGGCACGGCCTTTTGGTCGATGTATTACGTTCAATGAAAACTGCAGGAATTGACATGACTGAAAGGGACCGGGTATGTGTACTGACCTTTGACGAGATGAGTGTACGGCGTGTGATGGAGTACGATGTCACTGCAGACGAGATGGTTGGACCACATACTCATGTCCAGGTGGTTATGGCTCGTGGTCTGTTTGCAAAGTGGAAGCAAGTCGTTTTCATTGCGTTTGACCAACGAGTAACACCGGAAATTCATGATGCGAGCTACAATGTCGTAGCTGTATGTTCCGATAATGGTGCGGAAAATGTAGGCTTGCGCACAGCATTAGGCATCACAATAGAGAAGACCTTCATTGCTCATCCCGTTACCAAAGATGATATTTTTATTTTTGGTGACGCGCCCCACAATTTGAAACTAGTACGGAACTGGTTTGTGGGTGAAGGCTTATTGTGGAAAGGAACTCGGATTACGGCCAATCTAATTCGAAAGCTAATCGATGAGAGAGCTAGTTGGGAGCTGACTCCGCTGTTTGCCATTAATTCGAGTCATGTCGAGCTGAGTTCTGCTGAAAAGCAGAACGTGGCCAAGGCTGCCAAACTACTGTCTCATACGACAGCAACTGTTGTGAAGCAACGGTTTGAAGGCACAAGTGATGAAACTGAAGCGGAACTAGTCAGCCAATTTATTGCAATTTGTAATGATTGGTTTGACGTGTTCAATTCACATTCCCCTTGTGATAATATCAAACAGAAGCGCTCGTACCACGGGACCACTGAGCAAATCGGGATACTGGACAAAATGAAGGTGCTAATGTTGGAATGCAGAGCAATTCAAAGGAACGATAGAGTGATGCAGGCACTGGCAACATTCCAGAAATCGATTCTTATGTCCATCGAGTCGCTGAAGAGTCTGTTCCTATCAATGAGACACAAGTATGGTATTAACTTTATTTCGACGTACAAGGTAAAACTAATTATAATGAAGCTTTTCTCAATTTAATTATTTTGAAACTATTCGGTTCCACAGCTCAACCAAGATGTCATCGAAAATCTATTTTCCCAGGTGAGGACGAATGGTGGTTTGAATGATAGACCCACTCCATTAAGCGTTATCCACCGTATTCGTCTGATAATCCTGGGAAAAACGCCCGGTGTTATTCAACGGAATACCAATACGAGTGCAATCATGGATGGCAACCCAGACGAGTATCTGACTGCCACGGTGTTGAGAAAAGCTGATGTAGTACCAGTAATACTCAAAGACTTGCGTGATGAAGACGAAATCCTAGCCAACAACGATAGCAACATAGATTTTCCATCCCAGCAATCAGAACCATGGCCATGTGACGTTCTTGTTAGCGATCAAGAAGTGGACGGCTTTTACTATCTTTTAGGTTGGGTTGCTTTCCGGATGAAACACACGCATCCCGATTTGGGATCTCCGACGGCCTGCATCGACAAACGCCATGTGCCACAATACCTTGCCAACCTATCGTACGGTGGGTTGACAGCTCCATCTCCTGCGTTTCAGGCAATGGGTGCTGAAATAGAAAAAGCGTTTGTTACTTGGCACGGTCATAGCGGCTTTAAAAACAAGATAAGCGTAGTTTCTGGAGTTGTCCATGACATAATGCGTCGTTATCCAAACTTTGATAAAGCTATCGTGCAGCGGTATATTAAAATACGCACGTTAGTGAGGATGCGCCACATAAATTTGCACATCCTTGGACAACTCACTAGTAACACCGCTAACCAACCGTATGCATCAACTTCGGTGAAGCGCAAAATCGATAAAGATTTGAGTAGCGTTACCCGCAAATATAAAAAACTCCGCTCACAGTAGCCGTACATCCGTACATGAATGATCGATCACGGGACCATTTACTTACCGGTTTTCATAGCAACTCCTGTAGGATTTAAATATCTGCAGTGATTCTTTTTATATATCCTTGCGTCTTCAACCAACAGCAAGAACATTTTTCATCTGTAAATAAATAGCGTTCAATAAATTTCAATTAACAAGGCAATATTAGTTTCACTACTTACTTCATATCAGCTGTTTTATGCCTGTATGAATGGTTCGGTTTTCGTATTTTTCCCCGAAATATTGGTAAACAAACCTTGTAGCCTGACGTTTCTTATCCCAATGGCCTAGAACACAGGCCTGGCAGTGTGCAATTAATCATCTTCTTTACTCGTTTGGTTTGAAATGGAACAGCGAGTTTGACGTCACAGGTACTTTGCATAGGTGTAAAAAAGACAGCTTCAGTATGCCAGACCTGATTTTTCTTGATATGGATCGTATTAGTATGCGTTTAAACATGGCTGAAATTCTCATATACACTATTGAGACCACCTGATATATATATTAAATTAAATTATATTATATTAAATTCACCTTGGTCAACCGAGGCGTGAGTAGACATCGTTTCATGACATACTAGGTTAGTCAAAAAGTTTTGAAAGCGGAAATGATTTGATTTTCTTTATTTGGGAAATCCATGTTATTGCTCAGTATAGTCTTCCATGAGATCAATACACTTGGTCCAACTAACAATCTTACAGCTTTGTTGTAACATCACGGAAGTGACTTTCTGGAAGGTTTTCAAAATATTCCTCCACGACGACTATAACCTCTTCGTTTGATGAAAAATGCTTTCCTCGAAGATTTTTCTTAAGGTGTGAGAACAGCCAGACGTCATAGGGAGCTAAATCAGGTGAATAGGGTGGATGCGATGGGTTTTTAAGCTGTGTGAGCAGGTGCATTGCTTTGATGAAACATGATTTGTTTTCGGCAAACCAGATCATTTTTCCCAACTGATCCGAAAAAAAATAGAAAACGAGAAGAAAGATTAGTAATTTCCATTTTATTCCTACTACCTTTATTGCTTATTTAATCTTCAATGTGCAGACTTCTTCAGTGTCGTGATGATGATGATGAAATACTACCATCTATGTTAGCAAGGTCTCTTTCCATAGCCGTTGAATAATTTGAAAAACGATTTGATCAGGATTTTATTGTTATTTGTGATCCCGAAATCCGTGAATATAGAGAAGAGAATCTCCATCCAAAAGCAAGCTCACACCCACAGCACTAGAATCGAGCCCTCGATTGACAGAATAAACCCAATAGATGGGGTTGAAGAGCCCGCTCTCGTTCCGCGAAATGTTAACAATAGAGAGGAGGCAGTCTCATGCTCGCTATCCAAATCGTTTCACTTGGGTGCCCTGACGGTCCCTCTGTTTCAACGTTATATATAAGGTTGTTGATTTTCAGCATATTTTGTAGTGGTCATTTGATTGCTTTTCTTGGTTAGAAAATTTAGCTGAAAGTTGGTCTGGTTTAAACGTTCTTTACTTATTGCTCTGGGTCGTCTCGATGTTTCTGCTTTTGAAGAATTGCCTTAAGGATGTCATATGCTAATGCTCGTGGTCATAGGATAGGGAAGAGAACAGGGAAAAAAGCATTAGTGATTGGTAACACGCTATGCGCATGTGAGATTTTCATGGTGATATTCTCACAACGGCCGTTCAAAATGGTTCGACGAATGCATATGAGAGATCATTCCCGATGAGTTTCCACTCGTTTACTCAATTCCATCATGTTTAGTATAAAAGGCAAGAAACATTTTACAACGTGCTACATTTAGAAATATCAGGGGAATGATCCCCCATTGTATCTTCAAGTGATTATTACAAGCTGTCCATTTAGTTCAGGCACTTTTGAACGTTGATGGGGCAGCAGAATCACACATGAGATCTACCGCGACCTTTCTGAACCGAAGAACCAGGTGCAGACTTCTTCAGCGTCGTGTACTAATACTCGACTAAGATTGGTTCAAAAGATCATAATAATAACGCTGGTCGACAGAAATGTTTAACCCCAGAGCTCCACGTCAGTTTCCGTTAGCTTATGTCCCAAAACCACCGAATAACGTACTGTGTCCTTATGTGATTTGCATTTTTCTTCAGAATTTGGTTTCAAAAATTGAAATTTTGATATATTTTGAGAACCACTCAAATAACTGCCTCAGCTTAAAAGTAAATTCTTTAAAAGTCTTTTTTTGGAATTAACCAAACTCTAACAAACAACTTTTCAGAAGAAGGTGTGTTGATCCAACTTCATCAGAAAAAGTTATAACCGTTGAAAGGCCGCATATTTTAGCAAAAAACAGCATAACGGGTGGCAATTAAAATTTTGGATTTTTTTTTGGGCCTCTATGCTCAACAACAAACGAGCTCAGAGAGAAATAAGAGTGTGTATGCGTTAGCTCTATCTCTCCTCTTTCTGCTAGTATTTTCTGTTTTGTTTATGCTTGCTCAGTTTTGCTCAAAATTCCGTCGAAACAAGAAGTATTTCGCGAGCGCGTTGTACAGTTCTACGGACTGCACAGAAATCTCGGCAAAACGTATACGGTACAACATTTTAAAAGCGAAAATGTTGCGACTTCAACTGTTAACCATATCCTAAGATCCCCAACAACTGCTCGCAAGCAAGGTAGTAGAAGACCAGCCAAAATTAAAGACGCAAAAGGACTTCGTTCTCTTTCTCGTGCCTTCAACAACAAGGATTCACTGAGCCAACGGGATGCCGCAAAATAGTTCAACTGTTCTCACCAGTACATCTGCAAAACATTGAAAAGAGTCGGAATAAAGTGCCGAAAGAAGACACGAGCCCCGGAATATACTGATGCACAGATTTCAACGCTGAAATCCCAATGCCGTTGGTTGATTAAAAATTATTCCGGAAAAAGTTTTGTTTTGGACGACGAAAGCTACTTCCCTCTTTCGAAGACGCAGATTCCCGGAAACGATCGATACTATTCAACGGATAGTTCTACTACACCTCCGAACATAAAATATTAGTTTAAACATAAGTTTGAACAGAAAGTGATGCTGTACATTGCCATTTCCGAGAAAGGCATTTCTAAGCCATGGTTCAAGCCCTCTGGTTTGGCAATCAATCAAGATGTGTACCAGAACGAATGTTTGAAGAAAATTTTGATCCCGTTTCTACAAAAACATCATGCTGATGGACAATACGTGTTTTGGCCGGATAAAGCGTCATCGCATTACGCAATAAAAACACAATCGTTCCTGAATACCCATTCGATCCCATTTGTACCCAAAAATCACAACCCGACAAATCTGCCTCAGTGTCGCCCAATCGAAGATTTCTTCGGGGTTTTGAGTTCCTTGGTGTACAAAAATAACTGGAGAGCCACGAATTGCAAACAGTTGATTGGTAGAATCAAGAGATGCATTCGCAAAGTTGACATGGAGGCCGTACAACGCTCCTGTTCCGACATCAAACGGAAGCTTCGTCGAACATCCGATTACGGACCGTTTTCAAATGTTCACTAATTTTTTTTCAACAATGGACAATGTATCTTTTATTTGAATAAATCAGATCTTCTTCAACTATGTTTGTCTTTTTTTGACAGCTTGAGAAAGAAATTCCAAAAATTTAGTTGCCACCCGTTAGTACAGTAAACCCCCGGCATGCGCGGATTCCTTTGATGGTGCTCTCAAATGATGTATGGGCATTGACTTTTGTTGTTTCACCAGAAAATATCTCATGATCCTTAGTTTATAGAAAGTTAGTTTCTTCAGCAAATTTGTTCAATAGTAAACTTAAAGGGTGTCCACGATGAAATTGCCACACACAAAATTGATTCGCAAAATTCGAGTTTTCATCCGATTGCCATCAAATTTTCAGGGATTGAGAAATAACTATTAAACTTCATTTTACCATTTTACTCGTATTTTATTTACAGTCCATACGCAAATGCCCGCACCTTGGCCTTAACCCCGGATATAAGATTCTGCACAACCTGTGAATCAACCGTTTTTTGCATGTAAACCCATACTTTCTTCAGTTCCTCGACTGTCTTCACTACCCTAGGTCGTTTAAGAAGGTTCTGCTTCATAATCGCCCAGTACTTCTCGATGGGGTGGAGCTCCGGAGTGTTGGGAGGGTTGAACATTTTCGGCACGAAATTGACCTTATTGTCCGCATACCACTTCAGCATGTCACTACTCCAAGGAGGCCAAATCTGGCCAGAAGATTGTTGGGACGTTGTGGGCCTTCAGGAGAGAAAACAGCCGCTTCTGGAGGCGCTCTTTTATGTACACCTGTCCTTTCATCGTGTCCTGGGTCACGAAAGGTGCACTCCGCTTCCCGCACATGCAGATGGCTTGCCAAACCAGGAATTTCTTCGCAAATTTGGACATCTTCTGAGTGCGGACATGCTCCAGAACGGTGAACTTATCCTTGGCCGTGAAAAACAGGTTGCCGGGGATCTGTTTGAAGTCGACCTTCACATATGTTTCGTCGTCCATGATGCAGCATTCAACTTTCGTCAGCATGTTGAGGTACAACTTCCTGGCACGGGTTTTGGCGGACTTGTTCTGCTTCTCGTCGCGATTAGGGGCCTTTTGTACCTTGAACGTTCGAAGCCCAGCCTTAGTTTTGGCCTTCTGGACAAAACTTCGGCTTAGGTGCAGCTTCTTAGCCACATCCCGAACGGAGGCGTTCGGATTTCGGTTGAAGGCCCCAACTACGCGGTTGTGATTTTTGATGTTGTACGGAATACTTTTTCCTTCACTTCTGGGCTTCCGATCGGTGGTCAACCGTTCCTCGAACCGCTTAATCTCTCGCGACACCGTGGAATTCGCGATTCCCAACGTTTTAGCGATGGAACGATGCGAGAGATCCTTGTTCTCGTGATGAATGCGCAAATTTTATCACGCACGAGCTGTTCTTTCGACTCCATTTCCGCGAGTTTTGATCACAGGACTTTAAAACTTGCAGGATGTGAACTAAATCCACCAAAATTTTCATTAAATTCTACCCAACGGTTAAAAAGTTAGAGCAATTTCATAGTGTGGCAATTTCATCGTGGACACCCTTTAAAAGTTCAGAATAATCTCACTACGCGGCGCTGGTGTGCATGTAAGCTTACTTTATAACATGAATCTCGAGATCCTTGACATATTGCAAGTTGGCGTCTTCGACAAAGATGTCTGGTTGATTGAGGACTTATGGATGAAGTCAATATTAGTTCAGAACTCGTCCGCTACGTGGCACTAGTGTACATGTGAACATTGTGTATTACCTGTAATTTGAGATCAAGATCGTGTATAAATTTATTGTTTTCAGGATAGTTAGTTGTACAATTACACCCAAAAGTTGAAATTGTAGCAAAAAATGCAAAATTGCAATTTTGCAGTTTTTGCAATCATATCTTGAGAAATCCGCATGATTCTGAAAAGGCAAATTTGCCCATCATGTTCCACAAAGCTTTTTATGGTATAAACAAAGCCATGCAAGTGTGTGCAAGTGGTTATCGCTGTGTGCCTAGTGCCTCGACAATCGCAGCAACCGTTGGGTTTTTGTTCCACTGTCAACAACTTCTCAATAAATCATTGCACGATGGCGTCATCAATGCAGTTTTGACAGTTCAGGGAGCTTGTTTACATGGACTTAGAATATTTTCGGTAAGATCGGTTTGAGATTTTGTGCTCTAAATTTATTACGATTGAAGTAAAATTGCCGGAAAACAGGCACCAGTGCTTATTATCACATCATTGCTTGGATCTAATCACAGAATCCGGAAAACGCCAATGAAAAATTTCGTTTGAGCAGTCCAAATTCGAACACCTTGTAAACAAGCTCCCTGAACTGTCAAAAAAGTGAGGTTAATACATTCCGTGCAATGATCTATATGGGTGAGACAATGGCACAGAACGCCGCTACGCCGTATGCCTCTGTTGCTATTCCGCTGTCAAGTGTTCTATTTTTATCTGCACTCGTCATCACACTCCTATCGCTCTCTCATCAAGTCACCATGCGGTTTATGAAATAAACGAAGCCATGTAAGTGTGTGCGACCGAAATTTGCTTCATTGTTGTAACGTTGAGTGCCTCAAAAACCGAAGAAACTCTAGGACTTTTATTCCATTCACCTCAACTTGTTGTGGTGGCTGGATGGTTACAATGAAGAGCCGTCATGCTGACGGTCGCGGGTCGACTCTCGGTAGCGGATGGTAATCTTTTTTTTTTGTGCGCCATTGAGTTTACTACTACTAATCAACTGTACAACATCACGCACACATTGAATTTTTCTAATCGAATTGATGTGTTGCTTTTTTGCCCACGACCAATGTTGCTTTCTTTCTCCAAGTTGCGATCCATTACGAGAAATTAAACCAAATCATGCGAAATTGCATTACAATCTTGCTTTTTTATTTTGGGTGTATAGGGATGATTACCTCAATATGGGCATTTGTTGTACGTTCTTCAAACAACTTCCGGTTAGTCCGACAGAGAAATTCATGGAAGTTCTGCAGAGAATATCAGGTAAGTTCTTCAGAGATCTTCGTAAAAGTTGTTTAGAGAACTTTATGGAAGTTCTTCAGGAAAATTCAGGAAAGTTCTTCAGAGAACTTCAGGGAAGTTCTACAGAGAACAAAAAAAAATCTTTAGAGAACTTCAGGGAAGTTTTGCAGAGAACTTCAGCAAAATTATTCATGAAACTTCAGAGAAATTCTGCAAAGAACTTAAGGGAAGTCTTTCAGAGAACTTCAGGGAAGTTCTTCGGAGAACTGCTGGGAAGGCTTTCAGAGAACTTCGGGGAAGTTCTTCTGAGAATCTAATGGAAGATTTCAAAAACATCAGGAAAGTTCTTCAGAAAACTTCAGGTAAGTTTGGAAAAGAACTTCAAGAATTTTTTACATAGATTTTCAGGGAAATTCTTCAGAGAACTTCAGAGATTCTTCGCGAAACTTTGCGTACGTCCTTCAGAGAACTTCATTGAAGTTATGCAGAGAACTCCCGAGAAGTTCTTCAGAGAACTTTGTGGAAGTTTATAAGTGAGCTGCATGAAAATTCTGCAGAGAACTTCAAGGAAGTTCTTAATTGAACTTCATTGAAGTTCTGCAGAAAAATTCAGGCAAAATCTGGAGAGTACTACAGGCAAGTTCTTCAGAGAACTTCATGAAAGTTCCTCAGAGAACTTCAGACACGTTCTGCAGAAAACTTCAGAGAAATTCTTCAGTGAATTCTAGGGAAGTTTTAAAAAGAACATCAGGGAAATTCATCAAAGGACTTCAGAGAAATTCTTCAATGAACTTCAGGGAAGTTTTGCAGAGAACTTCAGGGAAGTTCCGTGTATCAAAGAATGGGAGCTGCTTGATGTTGACGTTAAAAGGAAGCGGCATGAATCCTATTCATCATTTTTAACATAGGATAGACTTTGCTTGTGTCATGATGTCGGTAGCTTGTTTGAACATGAACCTAAAGAGTGGCGACTATTCATCGATAGCTTGTCAACAAGTTTCAAAGCTGTTTTGCTGTATAATTGAAATCAGCATGCTTCGATTCATGTAGCATCTTCCAAATTTTTATTCAAAATATTGTTGGGAAATGGATGGGGATTTTAAAACTATTGCATTTTCCATCGGTCTTCAAGGTAAGAGACTTTAATTTTGCATGTATTCCATTTAAGAGTGAGCAATATTTGGCAAACCACATTATTTTGTTGCATCTATAAATAGTGCAGTGCAGTGCAGTGGAAAATTAAATACATAAATATGAACATTAAACTGGTTTAAATGTTTGATTAATTCCTCGTATATAAATATCCAATTTCATCCTAACCTGAAGCTCGCTGAAGATCTTCCCTGAGGTTCTCTGTTGAACGTCCCTGAAGTTCGATGCAGAATTTCTCTGAAGTCCACTGAAGAAATTCTCTGAAGTTCTCTGCAAAATTTCCCTGAAGTTCTCTGAAGAATTTTTTTGAAGTTCTCCGCAGAACATCCCTGAAGTTCTTTAAAGAACTACCCTGAACTTGAGGAACTTTCATGAAGTTCTCTGCAGAACTTGCCTGAAGTTCTTTGCAGAAGTTCCCAGAAGTTATCTGCAGAACTTCCCTGAAGCTGAATGAAGAACTTCCACGAAGTTCTCTGAAAAACTTCCAGGAAGTTCTCTGTTGAACTTTCATGGAGTTACTTGAAGTTCTCTAAAGAACTTCCATGGAGTTCTCTGAAGAACTTCCCTGTTGTTCTCTGCAGAACTTCCATGAAGTTCTCTGAAGGACTTATCCGAACTTTTGTTAAGAACTTCTCTAAAGGACTTAGTAACTTCTTGAGTAGTTCTCAAAATACATCAAAATTTCAATTTTTGATGCCAAATTGTGAATAAAAATGCAAATCGCTAGAGGTAAAAATACAATATTCGGTGGTTTTTTGACACAAGCTAACGAAAACAGACATGAAGCTCTGGGTCTCAAGACTTTTCTCGGCTTTTGTCGACCAGTGTAATCAGAGTTGATTATCTTACCAGTTTGGAGATAATCTATCAATAAAATTTCTTTTGCGTCCAAAACAAACTGACGCTAACACCTTTTTGGCTGATTTCAGGACACGTACTCACTTTGGAGCCGAAGAGCCTGATTAACACTACTCCTTAGCCTCATGTTTTGATTTAGGATCATGATGAACCCAAGTCTCATCGATTGTGATAATCCGGCGCAGAAAATCCTTTTTACCTTTCAAAATTGTAACAAAGTCGCATTCGAACGTATTTTTGTTGGAATGTTAACAAATGTGTCACGCATTTGCACATAATTTTTTGATACCCAAAACTTCAGCCAAAATATGCCATGTTGTTCTATGCGAAATGTCTATGGTCTCAGCTATCACATCCACAGTCGATCGATGATATTCCAAAACCTATCCTGTATTTTCGCTATGATTTCTGGTGTTGATGCACTTTCGGACGCCCTGAGCGTGGATCGTCTTCAACGCTTGTACGGTCGCGCTTAAATTCCAAAGCCCATCAAAGACGGGACTCTAAAAGGAATTCAAACAAATTATGAATCGACAGATCGAAATGAAATGTGGAGTACGTTCTTATGAGAGATGAAATAATAAAATGGCATAGAAATTTTGGTTTTTCTACTGCTCCATAGATGTCGCTATTTAAACTTTTCGACTAACCTAGTAACGTATGCGGAATAACTTTTGGACAACCATTGCAGCATTTAAAAAAATAGTGCAACTCGGCACAGGACCAAATGCCTTACATGTATTCAATATGAAGTGTTGATTTTGACCTGCTAGGGTATACCACGTACCAAATTACTATAGATTTTTTAGACAGCCGTCCTGAAAAATCACAGTACTGTTCATAATATTCTGTCAACAATATCAATAAACTTGCAAATTCCTACAGAGATCTTGGCAGAAATGTCAACTGCCAGAACTGAAAACAGTAAAAACTTATCCTTGCTTTAACTTGTTTTAGCGATATGTTTGCATATTACAAGTTGTATTTGTTTATTTCAAACTGGGAGATGCACGCCTTCAATGGTTTCGGGAAGTTATCCAAAATGGACGCGAGTTCTTTGACAGATATTTGTTCCCAAATCTTAAAAAGAGGCGATTTTAGATGTTCTAGTGATTTATGGTGTGGTGTACTGCAGGCTCTTTACTCGAAGATGGACCATACCCATGGATGGAATAGTCCATCGGATTCAAAGCCTATGAGTTAGAAGGTCATTCACCTTTCGTTAAAAAGCTTGGGAAAATGTGTTCGCAAAGACTAATAGTCATTTTGCTCCATGAGCCAAAGCCCAGTCTTGTTGAAAAATCCTGTCTTTTTTGCGAAAATGCTGCGATGCGGAAATGCTGCGATGAAGCGATTGTGTCAGTAAGTAACTTTTGATATACCGCTTGATTCACTTTCACCCCCTTGTCGATGAAGATCAACGGGGCTTAGCTGGAATAAGTTATTCCAGCTCAAACTGGGATGACGACTCCTTGAAATACTTCCACGATTTTTGGCAGCAGCAGGAAGCAACTGCCGATCATTTTGGTGGTTGTGATGCTGCTCGATTGTGAAAACTTTTTCATCGGTGACCGATAGCGTCCCTCGGATAAGCGGTTCAGGAGAACCCCAGCCTTTCTCAACCAGTTTGCTTGCATGGTGTCATTCAAGTATGTAGTGATTTTTGCACAATTTATATGACTTAAGCTTCAGATTGTCGGGAACTATGGCTTCATCAAAAGATTTTGAAATTTTCAGTGATTTTGCCAACTTTCGGATGGAAATCAGAGAATTTCGCTTAATTCCTCGCTGGATAATCTCGCGCATTTGTGAAGTTAAAACAGTGTACTATTTTCCTCTTCTTACGCGGTCTTCTAACGTTCCAAGCTGTTGGTATCGTTTTATTGCGTCACTCACTGTAAATTTTGCCATATTCAGAGTCGTTGCAATCACTGGAATAGTTTGGTTTTTTTTCGAAAAAGTTCAATTGCGCCTGCGCGCTACTCATTCGGTTTTATTTTGAATGAATTAGAAATCACAACTGTACTAAGCTTACTGCTTATAAAGACTAAGGGTTAAGATGTTAAACCATGTAGGTATGCTTAGTTTGGTCCACTTGGTTGTGTTGACACCCTGTTAGTAAGTAAGTAAGTAAGTAAGTAAGTAAGTTAGGAAGTAAGTAAGTAAGTAACAAAAAAAATAGAAACAGTTGTTACGAAGAACCAAGCAAAAGCGTTCGCGGGACAACGTCGGTTAATTAACATTAAGAAAATATATTACGAGGGTACTAGAACAACTAGAAAACTAAAAAACATGAAGAAATTTGGTCACGGTGTTCATATCAATGGTGTGTAAAAGTTTAAATTATCCTTACCTGTCAAAAATGTATCACGTTACAATAAAAATCATGAAAGCTTCAAGCTACATCAAATGATGGGTCGACTGTTATTCTTCAAAACTTATACAAATATTTAAAAAAACAACAGAAAAGTTTTTTCTGTAAATAGAAAAAAGATATCATAAATAATCATAGGAAAAATTATATTGAGTAAGATAAAATTTTCCTCCAAATGACCGAAACAAATGTGGAATAGGAGAGAGAGGAAGGAGGGAAAAATATTTATTAAGAGCTGGTTCTGGCAGTGCAATGAACAAGCTGATAAAAGAAAAGCGTACATATACGACGCCTCCGGGCTTACGACGTTCCTTCGTCGTCATTGTGTATCTGATGTTTCAATTTCGTCCCGAATCTAATAAGCAAAAGAAAGGTATTCAATGATATTTCTAGAACGACGCATGACCGTGTATTTCCCGGTTTCGAAAAATTAAATCTACTGAGCTGCCTTTGGTGATACCTTTTGATCGCTCTCCGGCACGTCTTTTGCATCACGATGAGCCAAAAAGCATGTCTGTACGCCTCCGGATCAATTTTAATCAGTATTCTAATTCATACTAAATTCAGCAAAACAAAGCAAAACTCCCGTCGTAAATTCCAAACCCCAATCGGCGATGTTTCCGAGATCCTTGCATCACCAAAGTCGGCTGTTTCAATTTGCAATCCGTCGCTGGAACGGGCGATGACCGACGGACGTGCATCTCACCCTCATCACAGTTGAATGCATTTATTCCGCCTGACACACGTCACTCAATCCGTTCATCTGTTCGTCAAAAACGAGCGACGGCGACGCAGGATTTCGCATATCGGATAGAATTTTTCTGCGGTTAAGATGCTGTGTGGAATTCCGTGCGCGAGATGCAAACAAGTTTGCTAGGGAGAAACGACGGGCTGGAAACGAGATTTCTTATTTCCACCTTTATGCACTTCATATCAAAGTCACTCAAATGCGCTCGCTTCGCTCACTCTCCGGATAGCTACGAGCTAAACTTTTCGGACACTTGAGTGACAGTTATAAAATCTTTAAAATATTTATTACAATAATTTCATTGCTTTGCCGATGAGACACGAGGCGTTGGGTGCGGAGCGAACGGTCTGGACAAAGGTGGTTACAGGTAACGTAATATAGGAACACTGGCACTGGGTTAGCAGGGAATTGCGAGGCATGCAAAAGAAACCGCACAGCCGACGACGACGCACGGTGCGCTTAGAAGGGTTTCCGGTGGTGGTTTGCTTGCCTGAGGTGTGCAAAAATCCGTGTGAAAAGGTAGATAGGGTAACAATCGTAGAACAACGGTTCAAGTTATGAGTGGAGAAAGAGAGAAATAAGCGAAAAAAAGGTACTCAAAGGCGAATCGCTGGCCGGAGCTGATGCTAGGACAAGTAAAAACTTGCTTGTGGTGTCGGATGAATGAACTCTTTATGCGGTTCAGTGTGTCAAGTTTGTGCTCCTTGATTAAGGGTTTATTTTTCAAGGTCGTCTGAATGGATGGGACGGAGAAAGAGAATAATTTTAGGGTCTTTTTTTCATTAGGGCCAATCTAACATTGAGAGACTCTCTCTGATTACTTTCCCTTTCATTCATATTCCTAGCACCTTTCCGCTTTTCATTCTACTGTTGGTAGAGTATGCTAGCCATAACTGTTGTGTTTTGATCTGTACTGAAAAATCCCTCGAATTTTTTATAATGGCGCTGTAATAAATGAAAGAGAGCGAGATAGGAGAGAATCGCTCATTGTTAGATTTGGACAATTGAAAAAAGTTCCAAGAATTTGTTTTGAACAGTTGCCACAATGTCCTCGTTTCTGGCCTAGTGAGAAGATATAACAGGAAATTGTCGGTTAGGCCGATAGTCCACTGAGAAAATATTTCACTGAGCTATTATTGGAAGCACATGTAGATATTTTCCACTACTAAAATAACCGTTTTTACATGAACAGAAAAAGATATTATACTTAACTAATCATTAAAATTTAACTAGACACATAAAACTTATTCGATTTGCGAAGCAATTTTCACTTCCTGAATCACATATAAGAAAAGTTAATTTTTGGTGTATTTGTGATATATTCGAGTAGTAAGATGTTTTGTGATGCTTTGTCAACTGTTCAGCAGGCTGATGCAAAAATTTAAGCAAAAAATCAGGCTTCTTTGTCACGCAGTATTCCTTGAAAGCTGTGGATCATTTCTGTCAGAAAGTTGGAACCAATAACATGCTTAGAAATCAGTTATTAAAAAAATAATTTTACGTTAAATGGAAAGGTAAAAGTCTTTGGAAAAACTATGGCTAAAAATATATCTCGCAAGTATAAACAGTTCCGATAACTACACTCCATGTCATTACTATAGAACCAGTCATTTTATTGAAGTTTTTGAGCAATAACAGAAAACACATTTTGGTATGAAGTGCACAGTGCTAATTCATATTTTATAAGAATATTTTTGTATCTTGGATTGTTCCGGTAAGTTACTCAATAATGTAGTCAAAACAGCTGTGTTTCATAACTAGACCACCAGAACCAGATGTGAAATTAATTTTCTCCAAAAAGATTACATCGATTTTGCATTGATTTCATGATCTGCATGATTGCAGTGAACAATTGCAAAAAACCTATTCGGCATACTTTAAACCAGGCGGCGAAATGTAGATACTTGTATCGCATTCCACGTTGATGAAATTGCTCCTTTGGGCTCTTGAGCATTCTTGTACTGCTGGTTGTCTGCATGCACTGTACGTTCTATCAGTCGAGTTTTCAAGTTTAAGTTTTCGATCGGATTGGATATTGGAGGATCTGGAGAACAAGCTGGCCACTCCATAACTTCGATTTTATGCTCAGATAACCAACATTGAAGTAACGAGACAAATGACAGTTTGGAACGAATGTTTACTGGCAATAGGTAGACACCTTAAAGTACCAGTTCCAGATATTTTGGCTTCAGGCGATCTGCAGTTGACAAAACTCATTTATGTGTATTATCTATGATCTGGATTAACATTAGTCTTAAATTTTAGTTTGCCTAACCTGTACGTTCAGTATTGATATCTGTGTGTGCTTTTTGGTTTGTGAAAATGATCGATACAAAAGGTGTTCAGTTGTAAGTAAGAGATTCAAAATTTAAAGATCATCAAACTTTAACAGGCGGTTTGTGAACGATGAGAACCGATGGTATATCAATTGGAATCATGGTATTTCGTACTTTTCACCCTTCGTCATCGGGTCACCCTTCGTGTGGGCAGTGTACGTTGATGATACTGTAGTTGACAATTCGACCCTTCTCAGCTTGCACATCCTCGCATTGATCGGGAACCATTCAATCACGCGTTGATGCATTTTGCCCAACACTACAAAGCCGGTGCCTAGCCCTGGTGAAAAGTAGTCACTCGATGCCCGCTTTTTCCAAACCTTCTGCCCTGTCCAGCAAACCTCCTGCAGTGCTGCGACTTCGAAGTTACATGTTTGAAGTTCTTCGTAGATTATCTTATCGCAGCCAGGGAAGCAGAGCGATTTGCAGTTCCATGTTCCGAGTTTCCAATTGTAGTCCTTATTTCATCGCCTAGGTATTTATCGAAGGTTCCGGTTCGCATTAACTTCTGTATTATTTGTAACATTTTTTTAAGGGTGGCTTGCTGGGCCTTCCCCAGCCCCCTGTCTCGTCGGAGGACCATCGTGCATAGCACGGTTTATAGTCCCACGCTGATACGTGGACGCTTTTTGAGCCGCCCCTGACATGGAGAACAGACGCTCAGATAGACGGCACCCTTTGAGGGGGGCAACCCCTCTTTCCTGTCAGTGTATGACCAAGGTTTGGTTACGTTACGTGATCTTTTCGTGATCTTTTAGGGATAGGAGTTAATGTACAAGAGGCTAAAGATTGCAGTAGGATCTATTTTATATCTGCAGGTACGCGAAGTATCAATGGTACGCATTGTCCAGTCATTTACGAGCCTGCACATATATGGATTTCCGGAAAAACTGACACGGTTGGTCAAAGGAACAATGGATCGAGTCATGTGTGTCGTCCGAGTATCAGGGACGCTCTCGAGTCCCTTCGAATCTCGGAGGCGGGTTACGGCAAGGTGATGGATTGTTGTGTTTGTTGTTTAACATTGCACTGGAGGGTGTGATTCGAAGAGCTGGGATAGACACGAGTGACACGATCTGCAGGAAGTCTGTCCAACTATTTGGTTTCGCCGACGACTTTGATATCGTAGTACGTAGCTTTGAGACTATGGCAGAAAAGTACATCAGGCTTAAGGCTAAAGCTGGTCGGATTTGGCTTGTGATTAATGCGTTTAAAAAAAAAATACACGATGGGACTAGGCTCACGAGAAAACAATGTTAGCCTACTACAACGAGTTCAGATCGACGGTGATGAAATCGAGACAGTAGACGAATTCGTGTATCTGGGCTCGTTGGTGACCGCCGATAACGAAACTAGCAGAGAAATACAAAGGCGCATTATGGCTGGCAATGTGCTTACTTTGGACTCCGAAGGACGCTAAGATCGAACAAAGTTGACCATCTACGAGACATTCATTAGACCGGTAGTTCTCTACGGCCACGAAACATGAACATTGCTAGTGGAGAACCAACGCGCCCTTGGAGTCTTTGAACGAAAGATGTTTCGTACGATCTACGGTGGAGTGCAGATGGAAGACGGAACGTGGAGGAGGCGAATGAACCATGAATTGCACTAGTTGCTGGGAGAACTTCCCATCGTACACATCGCTAAAATTGGTCGACTACAATAGGCTGAGCAAGTCGTAAGAATGCTGGACGACAGCCCTGTGAAAATGGTTCTCGAAAACAAACCGATAGGTACAAGAAGAAGAGGCGCGCAACGAGCAAGGTGGGTCGATCAAATAAAAGGCGACCTGCGGACTCTCCGCAGACAGTGAGGCTGACGAGATACAGCCATGGGCCGATTACAAGCCTTTGTCTGATTGGTAAGGTAAGTTGCTCTCAACTTAGTGCTCTAAATGCACTTCTTCTGATATTAATTGAGAGTGTTCGAGGCCAGGTACTATTTTTGCATTAGTGTGATTGTGTGGCAAGTACAAGCAAACTCTATGCCCAGGAAGTCGAGAAATTTTCTTTAACGAAAAGTTCCTAGAGCAGACCGGGAATCAAACTCAGTCACCACCCAGAATGGTATTGCTTTTTAGCTGCGCCTTTACCGACTGAGATAAGGGAGGACGTGATATCATGTTATCAACGTCCGTGGCTCGAGAACTACTTTATTGATGCACTTTCGCTCAATTTTCAATACTTCTATTTTATTTCCAACCTATCATACACTGACGAAACTTTCAGCACTTTCTCTTCATATCTTTCATTCAAGCAAACATTACTTGAATATTAACAGCACACTGTTCTGAGCAACTCACTCCTTGGACTTTTATTATTGCACATCATATCAAGAAACTGGAGATAGTTTATTTTTTAAATTGAGAAAAACGCATTTGAAAAGGGTGCTATTTTATTAGAATTTTTCAAATTATTCATTATTCTAGAATCAATGGGACGACAACTATGCTGAAAATTTTTAAATTAAAATTTACAGCAAAATAACAGATCTTCATAGGGACACCCCAGGCTAAGCTCTTATTCGGTTATTTCAATAAGTACTGAATTTTTTTTGCATTCAAAGTTGCTTTAAAACATTTAATCTACACTAGTTTTGAAGAATGAAAGCCTTTATTTCTGCAAATGAAAGAGTTGGATTTTCGATTTATCTGAAAATAAGGACCACCCTAGTTTTCATACACAACAAAGGAGCGCTTTGTTATTATCAACAACTTTGTAGAAGACAATTTTACTCGAAAGTTCAAACTTAGGCTGAAAATGTATTTATCCAGCTAAATTCGCATTCTTGACCACTGTTCAATGTTACACAGTGGGCTTGCCGTATAAACATTTGTGATATATTACAAGTATGCCACAGATATTAATGATGTTAAGAAAATTACTGGTTTAATATTTTCCAGGAAGCCTTTAATTACTTGCTGCAAGAGCGTTGGAATGAAACCTGTCCACGTTAAATTTTGGACACTTCTCATTCAGTATAGAATATGACTTATTACACGAATCACTGAAACGCTGAAACGGAATTATTAAAAAACACTTTTTTTTGCTGAACACATCAATGCCTTTTTATGATCACATGCTGAAATTTTCAGCGTTGGGTTCTGAAGGGTAACTAGTAAAATAGTACAGTGTTCAACAAATTAAAAAAATATGTGTGGGTTCTTGCGGGGTCTCAAATTAATTGTATTTAGAAGAGTATCTTATAAACTTGTAATCTTGAAATCTTCAGCATACCTGGTTGATTTTTAATACAGAAAAAAGTGTAGAAGAAAAAGAAAATATGCCGAGAAGTGTAATATTATCTATTTGACAAACGGGCGTTATAGAATCCATTTTAATTTACTGTTTACAAATATAACAATCGTACAAACTTATATCGCTACTGTCTTCTGCGTAATCACTTGAAAGTGCATTATCTGAGTTTAAGATCAATTTTTGGGCCATTTCGTTCAAATTCCTTTTGTTTTTTTTTAAACAGGCTTTCGCAAAAATGGATGAAATTAAATCAATGGATCCGAAGTTACAAGTAGTCGTCTGAATGTGTCCGTATTTGTAGCTTCCATGTTAAAATATAAACCGTACTGGTTTGTTAGTCTCTCTTTAGGAAGAAAAAAGGTGTCACATATTGAAATCGACAAATTTGAAAATAGTACTATTTTTTTCAAAAAACCAGTTATAAGCGGAAGGAAAACCAATTAAATCTCTTTAACGTTAGGCTGTAGAAACGTAGTGTACTCATCAACTTTTCTTAAAATTTACTGATCTACATATTTTTCTAAGACAACAACCCGTTATCTCATAGCTGGAAGAAGTTAGAATTTGAAAGTGTACACAGTTAATATTTTTTTGTAATTTTCAATTGAATTTCATGCACATAACTGGAGCATGCAAAAAAATTTAAAACTACAGTCGAAAATAAATTATAGGAATAAAAAAATACGTGTGACTTTAATTTTACACGACTTGAGGGCTCTCATGTAATTTTCAACTGGATTGAATTTTTGAATATTTGGCCTGAAATAATCTCTATAAAAGCAAAAAATTTGCCTTTTTTGTGCCAAAATCTGTCCTGTGCGTTTTGTAAAATGGAGTTTGTTGTTCAAAATCACCGGAAAAACAAACACTATTCAATAAATTTACTTGGCCTCAACGATTTCTTTTTCATTAATTCTTTCTCGCTGAGCTGCTTGATGTTGCTCAATCGCCGTTAATATTGATCTTTCCAAAAACAACAACAGTGTCACACCTTGAATAGATTTTTATTTCCACTCAGGTATATCAGCCAGATTTATTTTCTAAACAATTTAAAATCTAGCATCTGCGCAGAGATTTCTGATAACTTTATTTGCTGTTGGTGAGTGCCCGCCATCTTGCGAGGCAACAAAAGAAGCGGGCGCTATGATTCATTGGCTTAAGTGAATAAACATATACATCTACACGTTCACGTAAACTTTAATTTCTATTACTTGAAAAAACAGAGAGCTTCAATGTATTTCTACAGCACGATTTGAACAGACATTGTAGCACATATTTAACTGTAAATGCATACGGTTTCCAATCGTTTTCACTACTCGGTCATTGTGCACGAATTTAAACTGAAAATTCAATTTCCTTTTGGAAATACATTGATGTATTTTTCAAATGAGGTCGGTTTCAATCACGTTTAATTTTCATATTTTTTTGCTGTGTAGTTAAGCCCTTATGAAGGTTAGGCGTATTTTTTCAAAAGATGCACAACAATAGTTCGAGTTCTTCTCAAGACACGCAGCTATCCAAATTCCCGGAGAAGTGTGTGACTTGGCAGGCCATATGTTGTTGTGGTCGGAAATCTAAAAGTTTCGTCTCTACCGGCACTATCAATAAGGATGTGTACGAGAAAGAATGTCTGCAAAAGCGGTTGCTACCGTTTATCAGAAGCCACATCTCTCCAGCTCTGTTTTCACCAGATTTTGGCCTCTTGTCCCTATGTGAAATCCGTCCTGGAATGGTATAAGGTACAAGAGATCAAATTCGTCAAACAACCAAACAGTCCAAAACTTCGCCTAATAGAAAAATACTTGGCTCTAGCTAAAACTCGTCAAAACTAAAAAGAAAGGAAATAATACCGATGATTTCAGGAGAAGATGAAGAATCGCCATGCCGGGCATATTTGAGGATACCGTACAGAACCTAATGGCGGGTGTTCCTCAGAGAGTTCAAGAATTTTACAGAAAAAAAGGATTAACATTTTCATAAACTTTATACTGTAGATAACACTATATTATTGTAAAATAAACAATCAATTTCGTTGAATTATGTGTAAATTTTATTTGCTACTACTATGTCGATGTACGGAATTCAACGTGGAAAGGCTTTAGTTGACAACTAAAGGGTGTATTCGATAAAAATGGCACACAGAAAATCTTCTGTAACTTTTGAATCGTATGAGTAAAAAACCTAGAAATTTGAGTAGATCTTATCCATAGTGTATTATTTACATCTGCCAAGTTTCATAGTTATACATTCAGTATTTCCAGTCATGTCGTCGAAACAAGAAATTGTCCATGAGAAAATTTTGTGCACTCACAATCAAAATCCAGGGGCGTCCCACCGGTGGATTGCTAAAAGGCTTGGAATTGCAAATACAACTGTGTCTCGTGTAATAAGAACCTTCAAGGAGCGTCTGAGTGTCCAAAGGAAGAAAGGGAGTGGTCGTAAAAGTGGTCCAATGGACAGTAAAATGGCCAGGAAAGTCGTACAACAATTCAAGAACCGTCCAAACATGTCAATTCGAGATGTCGCTAAAAAGTCTAAGTCGGTTTTGTGCAGAAAACCATGAAGCGTGCTGGGTTACATGTTTACAAAGTGCAAAAAGCCCCAAACCGGAATGAAAAACAAAACATCACTGCGAAAACCCGCGCCCGGAAACTTTACACGAAGCTGCTCACCAAATCCGGTTGCATCGTGATGGTTGACGAAACATACAATGTTCCGGAGGATATTCGAAAGAAGAAACTATCCAAATTTGCAAAGAAGTTTCTAATCTGGCAGGCGATTTGCGGATGTGGTGAAATAAGTGCTCCCTTCATCACTTCCGGAACAATAAACGGTGCGATTTACACGGAAGAGTGCCTTAAGAAACGTCTCTTGCCATTCATTAAGAAGCACAAAGGGTCAACTCTGTTTTGGCCTGATCTAGCATCCTGCCACTACGCTCGAAACGTATTGGAGTGGTACCGAGCCAACGGAGTCAATTTTGTGCCAAAGGATATGAACCCACCAAGTTCACCGGAACTTCGTCCAATTGAAAAATTCTGGGCAATTATGAAAACGGAACTTCGCAAACATCCCAAAACTATAAAAACAGAGCTAGAATTGAAGAAAATTTGGGTAAAAACAACAAAAACACTGGGAAAATCGGTTGTACAAAATTTGATGGGTGGAGTGAAAAGGAAGGTGCGGGCATTCGGGATGGGAGACGAAATTGAATAAAACAAATGTCGTAAATCAAAACTCTTCAGTAGTTCTTCATTTCCTGAAAATTTCAAGAAAATCCGATAATCAGTTTAATTTTGATGAGTATATATGTGTGTGCCATTTTTATCGAATACACCCTTTATTAGGCTGAGTTAAGGGACACATACCCTATACGATTGCTGGTTTGCTGGGCAGGCCATGGTTGCTCGGCTTTTATGAACTGATGGGTTATCTTGTTGGAATACCCAATCACCACGATGGTTTTGCTGCGAGAATGGTAGTAAATGGTTTTTAAGCAACTCGATGTGCTCCTGGCTGTTCCTTCTTGTTGACGGAAAAGCAATTTGCGCCACTCCGTTTTGAAAAAATGCCCCCTCCAAAGTTGGGAGATGAAGAATAACGTGTCTCTTTCCGTAAATCTCTCCAGTACGAAAAGGTTCCATCTGGTAACCTGGTAAAATCTGGTGACTAGATAACCTGAAACATTAAACTACTTTTAAAAAAATGTCAATCATGAATGATGTTTGATAGCAAAATGTCGAAAACAAATAAAGTGTTTTAAGGCATATCATGCTCCAAATAATATGCGTATTTAATTTTATGGTGAATATTGGCACGATAAGAGCCGATAACTAATACGCCTCGGAAATAATGCGAGTACAAATATATTCGATAAATTAATCATGAATTTCCTGAAAAATCAATGGAATTCCATAAGGTAATACAAAAAAATGCCAAAGTTGGTCTCCAACGAACAGTTCATTTGAATTACATTTAAAATTTGATGTATTCATTTTTCCACGTATCAATCATTTCTTATGTTTCAATATGGCGATTAGAAATATAATATTATTCAATATGGCGATTAGAAATATAAGAAAGATAAGAAATCAAATTTTTTTCTAAAAATCCAATTTATCTTCGCAATGGCTACTATAACACTATTTGGATAATTGGTGACTGCCCTCAATGCCAATTTGCTGTTTAATGCATTTACAGGAGGCAAAATGGTTTAAAAATGCTTTTTCAACTGACCATAATAAGATAATATGAATTCACAACATTTTATCAGTTCATAAAGTCCAAATAAAACCTTTGATAGGAGTAAAAGAAATTTTTATAGACACGGTTTCAAGATCGTCGTAAAGAATTTGTGTATGTTTCCATAAACCTGACTTAAATATAGAACCTATCGGCAACTCTTGGTACCCCAATAAAATCAAATTTATGTCTGACTTTCAAAAAACTTTAATAAAACTTAATAAAGCTGGATGGTTTTGGCAATGTTACTTTGGTTGTGTATTTTTCAACTAATGCATTTAGCAGATTGTTTTTTACACTATCTTCTATATCTGTCTTTTTATCACACCTTTTCAAAAGATGTTATTTGCTAGACATTCTTATGGGACAGTCTGGAAAATGTAAATTTTTCCATATACCGAGTTTCAATAAGAATACGAACTTGTATGTGTGTATGTACGAACTTGCTTATCATTTATTTCAAATTCTTCTGTATACATCCATCTCTAAAATGCAGTTTCTTTACCAATTTTTTTTTAATTTGTTTTTATATTATTTCATTAACATAGTTAATAATTTTATCGGCTGTCTCTCTCTCTCCGCAATATTTTGAATAAACTTTTCAAGCAAGATGTTTAATTTAGAAAACGATAAGATTTGAAATTTCAATGGCATTATCCCAATTTTTCGCATTTACTCATTTTAGAGAGCGAACGATGGCGCTTACAGTGGGCTCGTAAGCCAGGACACGAGGTGGGAGTACTATTGTCTTTCTCAAAGAAGTCGGGACAAATGGAGTGACATTAACCTTCTTTGCTACGCCACTTCCAACGATTTACCTAACCCTACAAAAAATGAGATGAAAAGACGATGGTCCCCGTTTGCTTTTTCTTACGATCTGAGAATGTAAATCAGTTTATTCATCTAATGGAGCCTATTCATGAGAATGTCGTTAATCAGCTTTTTCATCTAATGGATAGTATTTTTTAGTTTTCTCTAACACCCAATGCTACACAGGCCGTATTCATATTTAAGATACATTACAAAAATGCCACATATGCTAAAGCTGCTAATAAAAAAAAAGGTTGAGTATTGTCCAAGAAAATTCTAATTACTGTATGTGTAGGTGTTAGAATAAAGCATATCCACGTTGAATTTTGGACACTTTTCTTCCAGTGTAGATTTTGAACTATTTCACGGATTGCTGAAACTCTCAACTTTATGTTCCCTTTCATGAGAGAACATGATTACATTCTTGTAACATTCAATAAAACGGCGTCTAATCACGTGGAAGCGCATTTTGTACGAAAGTCAGGAAAATCCGAATTTATCGGTACGAAGCAGAGGCAGGGTCAACAAAGTGAAAAAGGTGCCCAACTGTGATGAAAAGCAAAATTTGATTGCAAAAAGTCGGGCTAAGGAGCTTTACACCAATGTTTTGCGAACATTTTCTTACATCATAGTGGACGACGAATCAAACGTACTCGAAGACTTTAAACAGCTTCCGAATCTGGCAGGTTTGATTTGGCAGGTCATATGTTGTTGTGGTTGAAAATCTAAAAGTTTCGTTTCTACCGGCACTATCAATAAGGATGTGTACGAGAAAGAATGTCTGCGAAAGCAACTGCTACCGTTTACCAGAAGCCACGACTCTCCAGCTATCTTTTGGCCTGATTTGGCTTCTTGTCACTATGCGAAATCCGTCATGGAATGGTATAAGGTACAAGAGATCAAATTCGTCAAACAACCAAATTGTCCAAAACTTCGCACAATAGAGAAATACTTGGCTCTAGTCAAGCGAAAACTCGTCAAAACTAAAAAGAAAAAAAAAATGGTACCGATGATTTCAGGAGAAGATGGAGAATCGCCGTGCCGGGCGTATTTAAGGATACCGTACAGAACCTAATGGCGGGTGTTCCTCAGAGAGTTCGAGAATTTTACAAAAAGATATATTAACATTTTCATAAACTGTTTATACTGTAGATATCACTATATTATTGTAAAATAAACAATGTATCAAACATCATGTTTTTTAATCAAATTTTCATTCGACCTCAAACATTTGTCGTAAGAGTAATTGTTATACCGCATTCTAAACCACAGCTTGAAATCCTCCTACTTTGATTAGCATGTTCCCGCTGCATTACTTCCCTAAATTGTTTAATTAAAATACTTCCAACCCATCCAACATCTCGGCTTCATCTCTTCATTCACGATCTTCCCGCCTTCACTTCAGTCACACAAATCATGCAATACGAGAGAGAAGAAAAAAAAGGATCGCACAAAAACACGCTACGTCCCTACCCCACATTAGCCGGTTGTCCGTTGCAGTTCTTTCTTGTTTTTGCTACTCCTCTCAACGGCTGCATAGTTTCTTGACATATGAAATAAGTGCTACATCAAGATTCAGACACCGAGCTGGACCGTGCCGGAGTTGGGTTGATGCTTCGCTTCTGCCATTCTGCCGATTCTCCTGTTGCTACAGTTCTCATTCCCTCGCCGGTGGTGCAGAAAATTAATGCCATCACATAACTGTGAGCGGTGGTGTAAAATTACCCAACACTTTTTTTTTTTGTTAGTTTGTTTTGGTTATTGTTTGCGGAAGTACTGCTGCTGCAATTATGCACTTACACTGGATGGTCCCCGTTGGTGGCGACGTGTGGGGGGAGCAGGGGCGGAAAAGAAAATTTATCGACTGGAATAAACAATCGAAAATTTGGCTGCAAATTAAAATTTACTGGGAAAGTTTTGCGGTGCATTGCAAATTTGAAGGTGCTTCCTCAAGTTTTGGATCGTAAATTTACACAAGTTCGTTCGGGCTGTACTCGGTGCTGGGGCTAGAGTGCGGGGCCAACTTATTGCAATCGTAGAAATCCGTTACGACGACGGATGGCATTTTTATTTACAACACGACCGACGAAGTTGTCGTCGTTCTCGTCGGGGAGCAATCTTCGAATGAACCAGATTAACATTTCAAATGGCCACCCAGTCGCATTTCAAACGGCTTTCCGCAATCTATGATGCAAAGCAAATTTATGACCGTCGTCCGATACACATAACTATCCGCATTCTCAACTATTGCCGAAGAAAGTGGTGCTCCCGAAAGGAGATTTGTTGAACTATGCTTTTCTTTCCCATAGCTGCAGCATTGCTTCCGGAGTTCCACCAGAAGCTCAAAAATATCGGAATCGTTCTGCAACTCACCACCGCCACCAATCGTAAGACGTGGACGGATGGGCGCGCGAACGGAAGGCGGAGTGTCGGATGTGAATGCATAAATATATTTTCTTTACCACCCCCACACTCTATCGGGCCACGATGGAAGGCTCTATGTGCGACAGTGCGGCCACACTCGGGGAGGAGGATGCGAAGACAACTTACCACCCATCAACTACCATCCATCTCGTCTTGACGGTCTCGGTGGGATCCTTTGGTAAACCTAAAAATGCTGATGATGCCGTATTCGCTGCTGTCTACAAACGGGGTTGCCCTGCGCTGGGGCTCGGAAATAAACTCTGTCAGTTCACGGACGGAGGATGCGCTTTCTTCTGCTTGCCGGGACCGGAAGCGTGTCCAAGGATCTTCCAAGGGAGGGAGTATACCTCGTTTTGACCAATGCGACTGACATGCCTGGTGGAAACAAAGTATCAGGGGTCTGAACCTCCTGCATACATCCATCCCATCAGGGCAGACGGGCGAGAAAGGGACGACAGTCCGTAGATGGAAGTCCTTCTGACACGTACACACAGAGAGAAATGTTCGTCGGTTGGAAAAATGCACCGAGCGGTTTCTCCTTTCCGTCGCAATGGTGTCGATAAATCAAGGAGCAGCTCGACCCGAAGAAACTGGATGACGATGACGTTCGCCAAATGCGAGCGAGAAGAGGAGACGACACCACCGGCGCGCGATAGCAGTAAATGTCAGAAAATCCAAATATATTGTGTACATAGGAATTTTTCAGTCATAGCCTTCGTCCACAACGAGCCGTTTTGAAATGGCAAAGAAATGGATTGGAATTTCTGGGAAATTCTTCAACAACGTCCGAGAATTGATCACTTGATTTTAAATTCAATAAATATTCAAGCAAAATGGTGGCTATTAGAGTTTCCATAAGTACAACATTCATGCTATCTTACCTCATTTATCAGAGCACAAAATGGCTCCATTCACTTGTCCGAGAAGACCGTGTCCACACATTATCTGCTATGAGATGCACTCGGAAAGAAGTCTCACTGGAAAAGAAAGGAAACAGATAAACACAAACAATTAGAGAAGAAAAATATGACTACATTCTCTTGTATCATTATCACCACAACTCAACACATGGTAAACAATTATGATGGCATTAACATGAGTAAGGTAGCAGAGAAAAATTAACAACAAACATCCTCCAAGGCATTCATCGGCATCAACGGCCACTGGAACGCTACAACTTAATTTATGCCTCATTTGGTTGAATTCTCCAATTTATCTGTTAGAGCGGACCGGTCCGGCCACATTGTGGCTAGTGGTGTTGATCTCAATAGAACGACGGGAATGGAATCGCATCCACCAGGTAGCAAAACAAACACGAAAAAGACACGCACATTAAACTGCACCCTATAATTATGATGATTAATCTGACAAAACACATCACATTTAGCAGGGATCAACGGAAACGACCCGGTCGCTATATGGCTGAAGTTTGGATGAGTTGCCCTACATCATCTCACCTTCTGGAGGGAAACAAGGGATGGAATCAGATTACAGGCCAGTCCATGAAATATCTAATGTGTGATGAGCAGGCTTAAGGAGCTAGGAATGGAAAGGTAAATCTCACGACACATTGCACAGTGGGCAAGAACTGATGAAAACTAAGGAAAAAATCTGTAACTTTTGTCGCTTTCAAGCGCGGCTTGTAAACAAGACCATTTCCGCTTGAAAATTGTCTGGGAAATCGAATTTAACCTGGTTTCAATCACCGCACGGATGTGGTTATGGAAATATAGAGCTTTTTTTACTCCACTTCCCCTCATATTTTTGATTAATTTATAGACAGCTTTGCTCGGAGAGGCTCAAGATCAACAAAATAGTGCTAATCCCTTTGAGAAATTTCCTGGAAATTCGAATAGAGGTTATTGCATCTACCACACGGTGCTGTGAACGAAGATATGGCTGGTTTTACCACACTTCCCCTTGTACTTTTGAATAATTTATATATATCTTTGCCCGAAGTCGCTCAAGATCAACAAAATTGGGCTAGTCCTATGTGAAATTTCCTGGAGAACCGAATAGAGGTTGTTTTATTTACCGCACGGCTCTGTTAACAAAAATGTATCTGATTTTACCCCACTTTCTCCTATCTGTACTCAAAATCATTTATTTATTTATTTCGTCAACCATTCTTAGACAAGTACATAGACAATTAGCTTTTTTCTTAACTATACATAAATATAAAAAATTAATTAGTTATGTATCCTCAGGGACTAAAAATACTGTTTCAATTTATACCGAGCCATTGTAACGTCAATGGCTTCACAGTGTTGATTATAGGAATCCATCATGCTATTTATTGGTCCATTTTTAGCCAATTCCGTACGATGATGGTTTAGAGCAAATAAATTACGATTTTGAAGTCGTCTAATTGGTGCATGAAAATTTAATTTAGAAAAGTAGTTCGGCTGATTCAACACGCTGCGAAACGATATCGTTTAGAATGAAACCATCGCATATTCTCGTCGTTCTTTCAATGTTTGGAGGTCAATCAACATGTTGAGAGCTTCATATGATGGAAGACGATGTGAGGCCCAGCATAGCTTACGAAGAGCATATAATAGAAATAGCTTTTGTACGGATTCTATTCTTTCTTTATGTATACCTGGACGAGGAGACCACACAATGCTGCAATATTCCAGTATAGACCTCACATAGGCAATATATAGAGTTTCAATAATGTACGGGTCTTGAAAGTTGTAGCAGAAGCTTTTAATAAACCCTAACATGCTGTTTGCCTTGTGTATGATAGTGTTGTAGTGGTCTATAAAACTAAGTTTAGAGTCTAGGATAATTTCTAAATCCCTCACTTTTTCACACTTTACTACATTCTTATTTCCTAATGCAATTACAATGTTGGTTGTTGTTAATTTTCTGCTAAAATATATTAAAGTGCATTTTTTTACATTCAGTTTCAATACGATTTTCTTACACCAGATGTAGAATGTATGAATTTCATACTGGAATATATTGATGTCTTCTTTATTTTTGATTTCCAAGTACAGCTTCGTGTCGTCAGCATAAATTTGCACTTTCAGATTTTTTAGGACAAAGGAAATGTCGTTGACGTATAAAATAAAGAGAAGTTGTCCTAAATGGGAGCGTTGAGGGACTCCTGAAGTAACTTGAATGGGATTTGGTTTCTTTTCATTGAATTTTATTATTTGTTGCCGGTTAGTTAAATTTGATTCAAGCCACTTCAAGAGTCCAGACTCAATTCCAATTTTTTGCAGTTTGAAAAGTAACATTGGTATGTCAACACGATCATAGGCGTAGCCAAGGGGGGGCAGGGTGGGGCCGTTGCCCCCCCCCTAACTTTTGATTTTTGTGTTAGAATTTTAATGTTTGTTTGAATTTTTATTATATATTTATAATTTTCGTGAGATTGCCCCTTTGCCTCAATGAAATAGCGTGAAGTTGTCTTGATTTTGTAATAAGAAGTAGTAAAAATGTGCAAGAAGTGGACATATATGAGATTTTTTTTCATATAGTAACGACTAAACATTTTATGACACTCTTTTCCCTTTAATCAAGAATACAACCTAGCCAACCTAACGTATCCAAAAAAAATAGAGATATTTTTCACCTTGGTAACTATTTGACGAGCATTGACTGATTTTTTCCCCGCTAGCTGAAACTTGAAAAAACTAAGTTCAAATCAATTTTCAATTCTTGGCAATCGACAAACTGAATATTTAAATCAATGTTATAGCTTTCGGAAGCCAAACAATACTTGATAAAGAAACATAATTCATAGTTATAAAGTGTATAAATCGAAAATGTTTATTTAAACTATTCATGATATGGGCCAAACCGGTCAATGTTATACATCGCTGATCATCCGTTTATATGAGCATGTGCAAGATAATAAGCATGATTGTCCGCCCGTGGTTGCTGCCAGATCAGCTGTTATTACACAGATAACCAACAGATGATGCGTGGGCCTAGCATAAATCCTCAATATATAAAAACTGGTGATCTCAAACTAAGGCAAAAATTGGCACCTGCCTCGCCCGAATGCAGGTCAAATAAGGAAAGGATAGAAATGTGTTGACGTGATACTCGCTTTAATGGAAGCCAAGACCGCTACTGCACGTTCACGAGAAATCATTAAGAGTCACCCAGACACAGACTTCTTCAGTGTCTCGTACTAATAACTCAAGTCGAATTGTTTCTAGTTACAGGTATTCCACTAAACAGCTCAATCCCTCTAGGATTCAGGTCAATGTATATTTATGTGTATTATTCATCCAAATTGTTAAATTCTCATATACTTGTCCCAATTGTTTTGCTTTGGTTTTGCTTTGGCTCACCATGATAATCGTCAGTCATTTTGTGGCTAGATTTTTCTGAAAAAGTTTGTTGTAACTATTGTTCAAAAGGACGAATAACTCATTTGAGAAAAGTCGAAATTTAAAATCAGATCCTACTGTGAAATGCCATGCCAAGTAATTTTAGGGTTCATAGCCATTTAGCCAAATATCTTTTAATCATTTGATTCCAAACAACTTCTCAAAAGTAAAATAAAAAAATGCAATTTTATTAAAGCTCAGAATTATCAAACATTAGTTTCTAACATAATTCAAGAGTCGGTTCAAAGTTTCTCGAATTGAAATGCATGAAATCATAAGAATAACATTTGTTTGATCAGTGAAACTCCAAAGAACTGCTCATGTTTGGAAGAAGAAACAATCTCACAAAGAGTAATAAACTCGTCAAGCGCTTGATTCAGAAGTTTGTTTGCGAATACAGAAATATGTATCGTCATGAACATGTGCAAAGAATCAAAAGTAGTGATCTTTCGGAGAAACTGCATATATCTTCAAGACTCAAAAAATTCAAGACTCAAAGACTTCAAAAAATAATGACCCATCCTCTCTAGCTGTTGAACATAATACATATTTCCACCTAAAATCAAAAGTCTACGATTTTATCAGAACATATTCATTCTTCTCATGGATATGATCAGATGGCAGACTTCCATTTTTTGCATTTTTGAACATAAGAATTTTGATTTTTAGTGAATTGATGTAGGTGAAACTTAATTACGGTGAAACTCGAAACCCTAACCCGACGAATGGTCATGCAAACGCACAATGGATGCCGCCGGGAAGTTTCACAGCATCGTGTGAGGTGTGCTCATGCAGGCACTCGTGTTTTCCGAAAAATTGACGCTCTCTTTAGAGGACGGACCAAACGATGATTTTTCAGAGCCCGATGATAATAATTTGACGACATCTCGAGATCAAAGAGGGTTAATAAGATCATTAATTAGATTTAACGAACTACCATACCTGAAATTCTGGTGTATTGTCAGAATTTTAATCGCATGAAAAGTGCGTCAAAAATGAACGAAATTCTTAAAAATATACTGAGTTCATCTCTTTCGGTAATTTTAGGTACTGAAACAAGTTGGAATGAAAGTGTGAAAAGTAAAGAAGTTTTTGGTAGTAATTATAATGTTTTCAGAGATGATCGTGATTTAGTTTTAACCCAAAGAAGGTCAGGTGGTGAAGTTCTTATGGAATTTTTTGCAAAATTGAATTCGGAACTTCTTGTTTCGCCAAAATTTACAGAATTCGAGCATGTATGGGTAAAAACCTATATCGATGGTGCAACTCTTATTTTTGTCACAGTTTATTTTCCACCAGATCAAGCTTACAAGTCAACGTATGAAATCTTCTTTCAAGCAGCAGAAGAAATCGTATCAACCTTTCCGCCCGAATTTAGAGTTCATATCTATGGTGATTTCAATCAAGGCAATGCAGATTTTATTCCCGATTTCGAAAATGAGAGTATTCTACTTCCAGTCGTTGGGGACAACGAAACTTTGCAATTTATTTTTGAGAAAATTGCATTTTCAGGACTCAACCAAATAAATCATACACTTTTGATTGTTATTTTTGTATTCTCCCCAGCGCGGAAGTAACGATCTTTGATGAAGTTTTTTTAGCAGGCGGTGCATGCTAAAAATAAAAAAAAACCCAACAGAGGGAGATAATTTCTCACCCGTGCAAGGCAGTATTAGGAGACGGACAAATCGCTAGAACTAGAAACAAGCAATAGGTAGTATAAGAGCACGATCGGTTGCATAACCTTTTGTCAGTCAAGGGGATTTCCCCCCTTGCCTATCCTGCATAGGGTAGTATGACAAAGGGTTATGTGCCTGATCGTATACTACCGTTCAAATGCCCTTCGCTCGTTTTCAAACTTACATCAATTCAATTTCAAAGCCTGCCGTGCCCTTACGGATCTATCAATACACTTTCTCTTCATGTCTATTTGTTCTAGCAATAAAATTACTGTCCGCTCCTAGCGCTTTGCATGGAGATGATAAATTATCTACTTCTGAAAAATAAATTTCCAAATGAATGGAAAAAGTCTTTTTTAGTACCGATTTACAAATCAGGTAAAAAATCAGATATCAGAAATTACCGTGGGATTGCCATTATCTCGTGTATTCCTAAACTTTTCGAATCAATTATTAACAAAAATATGTTTAGTCAAATAAAGCATATAGTGACGACTGCACAGCACGGTTTTTTTTAAAGGCCGTTCAACTACTACAAACCAATTAGAATTTTTAAATTATTCAGTAACTGCAATGAACAGTGGTAATCACGTAGGAACTCTCTACACCGGCTTCAACAAAGCGTTTGATAGAATTGATATTCCTATGTTGATTTTCAAGCTTGAAAAAATTTGAATTGATATGAGACTCCTCAAATGGATTGAGTCGTACTTAACTGACCGCCAGCAAATAGTAAGATTTAATGAGAAAACATCAAATACAATCCATGTCACCTCGGGGGCTCCCAAGGCTCTCATTTAGGTCCTCTTCTTTTCATTTTATATGTTAACGATATTTCATTATTTTAAAAAATCTCAAAGTTCTTATCTATGCCGATGACGTGAAGCTATTTTTAGAAGTCAGTAATGGATGATATATTATCAAAATTAAATTTTTATGCTCCCACTCGACAATTACGCAACAGAAATATATTCGTGTTGGTTCGTCATCGTACAAACTATGATAAATTTGGACCGCTAAATCAGATAAAAGCCGTGTACAATCAGCATTGTGAAATGATTGATCTAAATATGCCTAAGACAAAATTAAAAAAATATTTCCAAAATCTGCGAAATCATAGAATGTAAGCTAAAATGTAAATGATATTATGTAGTCTACATGTGATTGACGAATGAATAAATAAATAAATAAATAAACACAAAGAAACGGAGAAGGCAATTTTTACCGAAAAATGCGGTAAGAAAGTTATGGTTTGGCAGACAATATGCGAGTGTGGTAAAACATCTAGTCCGTACATCACAACGGAGACGATGAACACTCAGAAATACGTTATGAAATGTCTCCAGAAGCAATTATTGCCAATGATCAGGCAGCACGAAGATCAAGTAGTGTTTTGGCCTGATTTGGCGTCATGTCATTACGCAAAGGACACTTTAGAATGGTACAAAAGTCAAAATGTATGTTTCATGCCGAAAAACATGAATCCACCGAACTGTCCGGAGGCACGGCTAATCGAGACTTTTTGGGCTTTAACCAAAGTAAAGCTTCGAAAATTCATAAAACCAGCGGACGACATCCAAAAATTAATAAAATATTGGCCAAAAGTGGTCAAATGGTGAGAAGTACCACTGTGCAGAAGCTTATGGGTCTTGGCTATGATTAAATTTTTTGATTAAACGAGAGTAAAATATCATATAAAACACAAATATAAATATGAATTGATCAAGTTTGTCAGAAGCAGATAATTTCTCATCTCGATGAGAAGCCCTAGGAGTGGACGGTAATTTATTGCTAGAACGAATAGACATGAAGAGAAAGAGTATTGATAGTTCCATATAGGGCAACGGCAGGCTTTGAAATTGAAAGATACAAGTTTGAAAACGAGCGGAGGGGCATTGAACGGTAGTGTTCGAATCAAGCACATAACCCTCTACCATACTACTCCATGCAGGGTAGGCAAGGGGGAGGAAATCCCCTTGACTGGTGAAAGGTTATGCAACCGATCGGGCTCTTATACTACCTATTGCTTTTTTCTGGTTCTAGCAATTTGTCCCTCTCAGTATTGGCTGTATTGGCCTAACATGGGTGAGAAATTATCTCCCGCTGTTGGGTTTATGTTTAACATGCACCGCCTATGATTTGCCAAATAAAATAATTAAAACTAAAAAAACAACATGACTTTTATGTTATTTTGAAAGTGTGCTAATACATTCTGGAACAGTCTATATAACTATTATCCAACTGACATTGAAGGCGTTCAACGATGTTTTCAAATATCAACTACTAATGTCTAATGTGCACCTTTTCAAACCAAGATGATAATCCTCTGTCAAAAAATTTCATTCATCTGTCATGTTTATGTAGCGGTACTTATCGAACGACCTTCCCTCTAACTCTTCAATCTGCAGCAGAAATTCTGCGAGAAG
The DNA here is from genome assembly GCA_034211315.2 of Aedes japonicus. Classification (NCBI taxonomy): domain Eukaryota; kingdom Metazoa; phylum Arthropoda; class Insecta; order Diptera; family Culicidae; genus Aedes; species Aedes japonicus. The sequence continues at coordinate 51,210 of JASCZW010006453.1, read as the reverse complement.
ATGAAATACTCTGCTGGCTTTTATCGCACTGCCAACGCTCACGTGAGCACACCAAGGTTGATGGCTGTGTGGAAAGTTCATTCGTAGTCTTTAGTATGGCATATCGCTTCATATCGCTTTTTTGACGGCTCATGTACAGCAATGTATGTAGCAGCGACCCGCAGAGGAGAACGAAATCTGCCAGCACCTAACAGTATTTTACGTCAAACCGTTTGACATTATCTTCGAGCTGATATCCAATATCTGGCTGAGCGAAAGCCACAACAACACGAGTAGGACACTGATCTGTGTCATGTGAGGAATGTGGTCGTTTGTTTGTTTTTTTTTTCGTGTGGGAAAATTCGCGTTTGAATTGGAATTGGAAGAAGTTTGCTTAGGGACTCAAAATTACACTCCATGTTCAAATACGTCATTATTCGCAACGTTCACTCTCAGGCGTTCCAAACTTTCCCGCCATTGAACACAACTCAAGCTCTGTCGGAAATCTCCCCAAACCGACATCCACTCAGCGCCACTTTCACCCGCTATTGGTGCAAAGTGGTAGCATGAATTATGACAAGCCATCCTGAAACATTATTCCTAAATTTATAACCGGGCATCGGTTCGTCTGCATATGCGAGTGCACGCCATGATTAAAACTAGCCGTTCAATAATTTATCAATATTATAATAATATTATTTAGTTTGCAATAAATACTGAAATTGCGTGAATAGAAATGAAATTTTGATGATTTATTACAAACCGGGCGATGCTATTCGATGCTCCTATAGGATCGGTGGCGGTCACCCGTTTTGTGCTGGCTGTATTTTGCTAAATGATTTTGGTTGTCCAAGCGTGCGATTTCTGGCGAATCTAAGCCGCACTCTTAGGCACATTCCTCTGACATACACCTACATAAATACTAATGGTTCATGTTTACGTCCAATCCGGGACTCCAGCGGATGTGTGTTCGATATCGGGAAGCTTCCCGCCCGGTTTTTTTTTGTTTCTCCTCATCCAGCATCCAATGTGACTCTTCAAAACAGAATGCATTGGAATTGTCCGAAATGGGACAAATTGCCCAGGCGGGTAGTCGGCATCGGTGGCCTGATTGGTGGTGCATTTTATTGCGGGGTCAACAATTTAGGCTCCATTTTCGCAGAAACGAACGCTGTAATTCAACCGTGACCAGAACAATCGTCATCGGGAAATTCAAACGATAATCTATTTAGTTTTGATTTTAGCGATCGGCGTTTTTTTCAGTTGGTACGGTTTTGGTTCGTTTGTTGTTGGCTGTTAGAAGGGGAATTAGCACGTATGGGTTGAGCGTTTTGAACTGGCTTGTGCATGTAATAAAATTACGCACTGATGAGGTTGTAAAATGGCTCGATTGAAATCGAGCAGGATGACAAATGAGCTTCCCGGTCTATGCGCGAACTGCGGCTTGTTTTTATCGAGTACAGGAACCAAACTACCTGAAATGATTCATGTCTAATGGATTCGCATGAATTAAACAAATTACAATGCAATTTAGAACGGACGTGAAATACAAATCAGTTTCAGTGTAGCGCACTTGTCACGCCATAGGAAATTGATACCTGAAATTGATACCTGGAGTACAAGACAACGTTTAACATATTTAATTAACCCAAGTCCGACGGCCGAACTCCAGCATAGAAAATAGAAATCAACGGAAACGGTTGCAAAGAAAAAGGAAAACAAATGCTCCACTGATAAGTAAATACGATTGCGAGGATTGAAACAGTTGTACCACTGGCCAGAAACTTGACCACTGCCGGACTTGAGACCAACCGCTTTTTCTAAGGCTCAGAGATGCTAGATGATTTTCTTTACCCACCCTGAAGCATCGTTTGCATCGCATAAATTAATTGTATATTTATGGTATTCAATCTGACGATCAGTTTGTTTGTACACAATGGCTTGCCTGTGACACGCGATGGCATTCGACTTTCCAGCTGCAGAAATTGCTACCTTGTATTGGTGTGCCAGAAACGGTAGCTCGAAATTTTCAAGGCAAAGCAGAAACATTTTACGACACGTAACTTTCTATTTTGACTGATTTGAAATCTTTTTTTCCATTCTTCAAAAGGATAACCCGAAGATGACACCGAGCCCACCCACTGATTACCAGGTTCGTTTTTTCAAAATAGACCTATTTGTCATTGGTTGCACTAGGGAATAGAATTTGCGTGCAGCTCCTCGGACCATTATGCAAAAAGGTACCGAACAGAAGCGCATGCAAATTTATTGCAAGTCGTATATTACGCACAGCACTTTCCGGACGCTGCTGGTGGTTGAAAAGGGATTGTTCGCTCAATTTCTTATCATATTCTTGGAATCTCTCTGTTTGTTTGTAATTGTTTAGGCACTTCCTGCTGATAGAGCAGGGTAAACTGATATAAATATTGTCATATTGTTGAGCGTTACGAAAGTGAATGACAGTTGTTGTGGTGATGAAGAATTGTGTTCGAAAAATAATTTGCTCTCTTCTCTATCTTTAAGGGTACCAAAATAACACTGAAAGTTAATTTTAGTTTATATTACAAAATCGAAGGTAATACTCACTAATCCATTCGTTGTTTTCTGCAACGAAACTGATTGGTTTTTTTTATGAAGATACATTCGTAATTAATACACACGCGCAACTGTCAAAAGCACGAAGCTTTTGTTGACACAGAAAGAACATTCGTACATTGTGCGAAAACAATACAAAGAGCTACGAATATATGGTCACAAATTAAATAAAAACGTCTCCCTGGTGATTGCATGAACAACTGACAGATCTTCTTTATCGACTCAAAATGTGATTGACAAAAAAAAGCGCAACCTTGTGGAATTGTCCAGCTTTATTTTATTATTTCTGACATGGGGCTCCAATCTGAATATTTGGAAAGAGCTGATTCTGAATTCGTGGTTGATCTCACTATGTCACGCTGACTCGTGTGATCATTTTTGATTAATGAGTACGAAGTTATAGCTCTCGGCTGCGCTTTAATTTTTATTTTGGGTTAGATAAATTATTCCCGCCCATACCAGCAGAAACACCATCATGCGGTATAACGGTACGGTATAAAAAAGAAATAGCGATGGCTGGTCATCACGAAGTTCATTTCGTGCATTTTACAAAAAGGTGTAATGATAGTATTTCACCAGATAAAAAGCATTATGAATGTTTCATACAATATACGAGACATTTGTTCTATGTACAAAATCCATGTTTACGAAACGCATGAAAGCTACTTTACGAAAATAAATTTTCAGTGAATGGACAGCAGTGTGTTATTATATGAAAACAGCGCCTAAACATCAGTTCTACACGAAATGAAACAAAGTGGTTGGAGAGATATGTTGGGACTTTCTTTTCAAAAACTGTTGAAAACTACACTGAAAATTTATTTTCGTAAATTAGCTTTCATTCGTTTCGTAAACATGGATTTTGAACATAGAAGCAATGTCTCGTAAATTGTATGAAACAAGCAATAGGTAGTATAAGAGCCCGATCGGTTGCATAACCTTTTGTCAGTCAAGGGGATTTCCCCCCTTGCCTATCCTGCACGGGGTAGTATAACAAAGGGTTATGTGCCTGATCGGATACTACCGTTCAAATGCCCTCCGCTCGTTTTCAAACTTGTATCTTTCAATTTCAAAGTTTGCCGTTGCCCTATACGGAACTATCAATACACTTTCTCTTCATGTCTATTCGTTCTAGCAATAAATTACCGTCCACTCCTAGCACTTCACATGGAGATGAGAAATCATCTGCTTCTGCAAACTTCATCAAAGATCGTTACTTCCACGCTGGGGAGAATACAAAAAATAACAATCAAAAGTGTATTCCAAACATTGTCTCAAATAATGTATGCAAAACTAATCTATCCTAGCAATATTTCATGCCAATTGCTAAGACTTAAAAAAAAGCGGCAACTTGTCCCGATTTTTCATGCGATTATCCAGCGGTCCACCGATCAGTAGTCAATATATACAAGTTGCCCATATACTGTAAAAATTTGACAGCTCCATCAGTAGTCTGTTCACGGCAGCTACTGCGAGAACAGTGAAACAACGTTGATATATGGTTTGTTCGTACCGCTTGCTCCATCCGGGCTTAAGAAAGTTGGCCATCGTGGCCTACTTCGTGTCGACTGGATATGATTGCGGAAACTTCTACAAGATTCTGGCATTTACGGAGAAGGGAGAGCTCATCGAGCGAAAAACTGGTACCGGCCGTCCGACCGATTTGAGTGTTCTACAGAAGCTCAAACGGAAGACGGAAGGGAAGGTGGCCACTTCTTTTCGTGTGGTGGGATGGAAGGTTGGTGCGAGCTGCCAAACGGTCAAGAAACATTTGGTAAAAATGGATATCCACATGTGGAAGTGTCAGTCCAAGCTAACCGTTTCGAAGAACCAAACGGAAACCAAAAAACAACGACTGAAGATTCAGGTCAAAGAGATCTTCCCGACGACGCGGAACGTGCGCAAACATGCCAACCCTCTCAATGTGCGTACAATCAGTTCTAGGCCAATTTGAAGAGGAAAGTACAGTACTATAAAATCCTATCAGCGCATTTTTTTATATTATTTATCGATTCAAAGGTTAAATTCCGTATGTAATAATTGTTTACGGTAGTGTGTCATGAGATACATACTTTATTATTACAATATAGTTTTTTTCAGTTCCAAAGGTACGTAACTGAAGAAATAAAACATTTTTCAGAGATGGGATATTCCTATAAGCGCAGCGTAATGTTAATTTCATTGAAACATTTTAAACATCTTTAAACCTACAATTAATACTAAGTTTGTTTATCATGATTCAGAATTGTTTAAAGAATTCGTTTTCGTAACGAATTAACCAGTTTCGGTAGCATGTCTAATGGTATCATTAGCCACTCTTCCCTTACGGCCGGTTAGAGCTCTCGAATTATTCCAAACTGGCTTTGTAAGATTTGGTTTTTTGGTCCATGTGCCCGAATCCTCGCAGAATTTTCGAAACACGCCTTGTTGTAATGGGGAAATCATGTTCCTTTTTGATCGCTGAGCAATTCAACTTTCCAGTCTCGCCAAGCTGAATGATGTGGTTCCTTTCACAATTGGTTATTTCCGAGTTGCTTCCGTATGCCGTAATTTTTACCCTTTTTTTTCTACTGGCTCGTTTTGCAATGGCGTGGTTACTTAGGTCAACATCCTTCAACTCAGATTATTTTCCGCTCCGACTCGTTGAGAAACTTTCCTTTCGGTATCTTGACAACTTTACAAAATTGACGCTCCTTGTGGTTTTGTTTACGTTCCCCACGCTCACGCATACAGCTGCAACTAATAAGAATGACAGTTAACTACTGTTTGTGTAAATCGAGCACGATAGGTGCAGCATTGTCACACTGCGCTTATAGGAAGTTCCTGTTATAATTATTACAATCTATCACAGAAAAACTGTGACTCAACATAATTTTATTAAATTACTTAATTTTGTGTGGTCATAGCGCAAGTAACGTTTTGAGATTAAAACAAAAATCCTTGCATTATGTAGTAGGTACAGAATTTAAAAAAGTTGGGGTGCGCTGTATAAACAAATAATTTCCTGGCTAAAACAACGTATCATTTGATCAAAAAGGCGACCAAAAAACTGAAAAATATGCCTACAAGCTTATTGTTTTCACCTATGCCCAAAGTTGCGGCTATCTACCGCAAAGCGGCGTGGCGTGGATTTCTTGGTATTGGTACTCTTGTACATGAGTTGGATTATGACCAGTTTTTTTTCTACAAAGTTCATTGCAAACTAGTTGAATCGAAATCAACACGAGCCGGTTCTGGTTTTAAATTAGCATTTGAAAGTGCTAACCCAATATAACATTTAAGAGCAACAGTTGTTAGTAAAGTAGATTGGAATTCACATATAAATGACAAGTGATTAGTTTGGGTAGCGTATACAATGGTGTCCTATTTGTTTGGAAGCAACTGATTAAAATGGCAGATTCTGTTCTGGATCGTTCAAAAGGACGTAGATCATGAGGCATTGTGGTGAATGTTCATTGGTCTCATACATGGCCGATGGTGCTGTGTATCAACACAGAACATTAAGTTTAGTTTAAATTACGAAATCACAGGTAAAATAGAGAAGCATTTTTTGACATAGAAATAACTAGGAATGAGATAAAAGATTAGTAATTTCCATTTAATTCCAACTACCTTTATTGCTTACCTTGACAGATACGCGTACTTCGTCAACAATGTGCAGACTTCTTTAATGTCGTGTACTAATTACTCGACTGGTACTCGAGTGATCAACTTTTTTTTTTCATAATATCACTTTGGAAGTTTTTGCCATTTTTGAGTTTCAATCATCTAACATCGCAGCAGCAGGGGCAAAAAGCTGCGTTTTATTATTATATGTAGATTATTTAGTATCTCATTACAATATCGTATAATTTTCATCATACTTTCGTTGTATATTATAATAATCAAATTTGAATTGTTTTTTAAAATGGATTAATAATTAAAATAATTAAATTTCATTTGTTTCAAAGTTACAAGAAAGATGAATCCAGATGGTACAATTTTTTTTTTTTGGACACGCCATTCTTAACAAGCCATCCTGTAGAAAGCTTAATAAGTATTGCAAATTGGGTTATTCGATTTGTTGGATCGTATCGTTGGAAGGAGTTTATTTATTTCCCGTGGATTTCACGTGAGTGTCTCTGCTTACGGATTCACCCCTCCGATTTTGACCCTCAATTCAGCGATATTGTGAATTAAGATCGGTGGCTCAATTTGATCTTGCACACTAAGAAATTTTGAATCTTACACGAGACGTAATTCAGGATTGTAAAAAGTCGAGGAACGTAAAGAAAAAAATCGTGTAAAATAATGTCTCCTGAAACTGACTCATACGCAATTCGACGAAAGATGCGTTTGATTGAATTTATTTTCTCATCTCTTTCAACTCATTCTTATGTGCTAAAGGACGCTTGCATGTGTCGGTCTCAAGGGACAGAAATTCACATGACATTTTGGTAGTGTGTGCTTTTAAGTGGAGCTGCATCCAAGCCAAAGGCATGAAGGGATGGTGGCTACAACATACATACAAACATACAAATGACAAAAAAGGTGTCCAATGATTTGGCAGGCAATTATGTAGTTGTGCTTGAAAGGCTTAAAGTTTCCTCTCTACCGTTAGTTTCAATAAGGATGTGTACGAAAAAGAATGTGTGCAAAAGCGGTTGCTATCGTTTATCAGAACCCACGAGATCTGTGTTGGCCTGATTTAGCCTCTTGTCACAATGTGAAATCCTTCCTGAAATGGTATAAGGTACAAGAGGTAAAATATGCGCCAACATCAGCCATTCCACCAAACTGTCCAGAACTTCACCCAACCGAGAAGTACTGGGCTCTAGTTAGACGGAAACTTTTCGATGCTAAGAAGAAAGCAAATGGTACCGATGATTTGAAGAGAGTATGGAGAATCGCCACAGCGGGCATATCTGAGGATACCGTATGGAACCTGATGATGGGTGTACCACAGAAAGTTTGGGAAGTTTATTAGTTAGGACTATCATCATAATCAAGTGTTTATAATGTAGATATAACTCTATTATTGTGAAATAAATAGTCGGGTTTGTTGAATTATGTGTAAATTTTGTTTGCTACTATTATTTTGGTGTCTGAAATCAAATGTGGATAGGTTTTAAAGGTTGCTCTAGTATTTTTCCAATTCTTTTTAATTACTGTGACGCATCTTGTAGCCATCACGAGACGTCAATGGCGTGGCAGTTATTAAGAAGGTCTGTTTACTTCATGGTGAAAATTTCATTAGTATTGATACTCCCGGTTATCACAGAGGGAACGATAGAGACGGGAATAAATTTCAACACCCTCGTCGGCATGAAGATTTTCAGTCGTACCATGCCAGCAAGCACCTCAACAGGATCCTAATACAGAAACTGGAAGGGCTACGAGAAGAAGTGCGTCCAGAAGCTTTTTTTTTAATCGCACGACGGCCCAGTGAAGCTCTTAGCCTGACTTAGCTAGCTACCATTACACCCGGGGTGTCATGGAATGGTTAAATCAGAATGTTAATATCTTAATTAAAAAAAACTCTCAACCAACCAAATCGCCCAAATCTCCATCCCATCGAGAAATATTGGGCAGTTATCAAAATCAAACTGAAAATATGTGGCAAAACAATCATCTGATTTGCAGAGGTGGTGGAAAAAGATGGCACATCAAGTTGTCAGCTCTACTGATGGGTGGTATTAAGCGAAAAAATCCGAGAATTCATCCGAAACGCTTTTTATGTGTTTTTTTTCGGAAGAAATGTCTCAAAACAAATGTTTATAACTTAAAAATTATATATGACTTTAATTATTAAAATGTGTGTTCAGACGAAACACCCGGAATGCCTATTGGTTTTACTCAACGGCACTGCTGGCTTCTGGGTCCAGAAGAATAAACTAACCACCGTCTGATCGGTGTAAATTCACATTTTTGCGTCAGTGTACTTCCCCCCAGAACACGCGAGGAAAGAGTCGTATGAAATTTTTTTTAGTATTGCTGGTGATATTGTTTCGAAATTTGATTCTGAAGCAAATGTTCACATATACGGAGATTTTAATCAAAAAACAGCCAATTTTATTGTTGATGACGAAAATGAATCATTCTTGATACCAATTGTAGGGGACATCGAAACGCTTCATACTCTGTTTGATAAAAGTGCTGAATTAGGGCTACATCAAGTAAATACCGTGAAAAATAAAAACAACTGCTACTTAGATTTGTTATTCACAAATATGTCGGACGATTTCTGCGTATCCGAGCCATATTCGCCCCTTTGGAAAAATGAAGTATTTTACACTGCTATTGAGTACTCCGTATTTATAGAAGAAGAAAACCCAACGAAGGATAACAATTTTACCGAATCATTTTATGATTTCAGCAAAGCAAACACTGCAGTAATCAAAAATAAATTAAATTGTGTTGACTGGCAAATTTAAACGCGTGATCGTAGCATAGAAAAATCAGTGGATGCATTCTACGAAATAATGTACGATATTTTAGAACAAACAGTCCCCAAAAAGCGAAGAAAGAAAATCAATAACAAAGCACCAGTGTGGTTCAATAGACAGGTAATCAATCTTAAAAATAGGAAGCAGAAAGCACATAAAGCATATAAAAGAAATAAATGTGATGAAAACCTATCTATCTACCTGACCAAATCGGATTAACTAAATCTTGAAATGAAAATAGCATACAAAGAACACAACACAAAAATAGAAAACAATATAAAATCGAATTCTAAATACTTCTTCAAATATGTTAAAGAGAAACGAATATCTCAGAGCTTTCCTTCAAAAATGCATCTAGATGACAAAAGCGGTAATACTTCTAATGAAATATGTGACTTATTTACTGATTTCTTTCAAGACGTCTATACATCTTACGATGATAATGAGCGTGATCATCAATATTTTTCGTACCTCCCTGAACCAATGAAAGATATTTCAGTTTTTAGTTTATCTGATAAAGAAATCTTACGTGCCTTTGAAACATTGGATGCCTCAAAAGGTGCTGGACCAGATGATTTACCTCCTACATTTCTCAAATCGTTTTCAAAAGAATTAGTTGAGCCTTTATTTTTACTTTTTAATTTATCACTGAAGTCCAGTGTTCTTCCCGCCATTTGGAAGAAATCATTTTTAATCCCAATTTTCAAAAGTGGTAAAAAATCTGATATAAAAAATTACCGTGGGGTTGCTATTCTATCGCTCATCCCTAAACTATTTGAATCTATTATAAATGACAAAATTTTCTCTCAAGCTAAAATATTGATTACTAATAAGCAACATGGTTTTGTAAAAGGGAGGTCAACATCTACTAGCTTGATCAACTTCTCAACATTTTCGTTAAACGTAATGGATAAAGGTCATTATGTAGAAGCATTATATACCGATTTTAGTAAAGCCTTTGACAGAGTAGACATACCTTTGCTGCTTTTTAAGTTATCAAAGTTAGGATTTAATCCAAGATTACTGAAATGGATCGAGTCTTACTTGACAATAAGAACGCAAAGAATAAGACTTGACGGCAATCTCTCTAAAATAGTAAATGTCACATCTGGAGTGCCACAAGGTCCACATCTTGTTCCCTTATTATTTGTTTTATTTGTTAACGATGTAGACAAAATTTTGAAAGTTCTTCAAGTCTCTTGATATTTTTCAACACGAAATCAATATTTTACACCTGGTGTAAAAAATGCTTGTTAGAACTTAACGTTAAAAAATGCACCTCTATATCGTTTTCGAGAAAGCATTCCATAACACAAAAAACAGTTTCTCTAGATCAGATAGTAATTGAAAGATGTCATCAAATTAGAGACCTAGGAGTAATACTTGACTCTAAGTTATCCTTTGCTGATCACTACAATAATATCATCTATAAAGCAAATAACATGCTTGGGCTTATTAAAAGATATAGTTTGCATTGCAACGACCCTAACACTTTAAAAAAAACTATATGTGGCATATGTGAGGCCCATACTAGAATACTGTAGCGTTGTTTGGGCTCCATATCAAGGAAAATATGTAAACCGTATAGAATCGGTTCAGATACAGTTAGTGTTGTTTGCTCATAGAAAATTAGGTTGGACACGTCTGCCATAACCATCATATGAGTCGCGATGTTTGATGATAAATTTAGAAGGACTTCAAAGACGAAGAGAGTTCGCAATGATTGCTTTCATAACTGATGTTATTGAGCAACGAATAAACAGTCCAGAAATATTAGAAAACTTAAATTTTTATGCTCCTACTCGCACTCTAAGAAATAGAAATTTATTTATTATAAACAATCAAAGGACGAACTATGCCAAAAATGCTCCTTTAAATAGAATGATGTCCTGTTTCAACAAATACAGCGAAATAATGAATAAAAATACACTTAAAAAGTTTTTTTTGTTAGGCTAACTAGACAATAGTTAATTAAAAACTCTTAGATGTATAGCAAAAATGTAACAAGGTCTACGGAATGATTGATGACAAATAAATAAAAATTTAACGACGTTGTTCAATTTTAAACGCGCGGCCCTTGACCACTGTTACTTAGACTCGTCCCTTTCCCCTCTAACGTATAGGGCTGAGAAACGATTGATCGGCTTCACTGTTGAACATCGCTTAAATTTAGTTTTTTAAGCATAACATCTCGTGGTGATTTTTTGCAAATTTTTAATGTTATTTATTAAGTAATATATAAATAAAAATTAGTTGAAAATAGTTGTTTTATATCTTATATATGTTTTGAGTTATTCAGGTTTTTACTTAAAATAATGAAACTTTATGAGCGTAATAAGTCATAATAATCTGAAAATTCCTGCAAATAAAACTATTTGCAAATGGAAGTATGAATGATTGCTTACTTCAGATGGAACCGTTTGTCTCTCGCTGTCCTTTGTAGTTTTTTGATTACACTTTTTCGCCTTTGGCAACAGTGTGCTAGGCCCAAGAAAGAAACCAAACCACCTCCAGTATGGTCTTGTTTTATACATAACTTTGCTGTTCCCGATTGGACTGAGAGCAACTCCTTAGTAAGTTGGTTTAGAGGCCAAAATGTTCGAACAATCTCAACGTAATTGAGTTGGTTAGTATTGGCAAACATACTTTTGCATATAAAAACTAATAAATGATACATTAAAAACTTAAAATCGTTCCACAAAAAACGCATTCATGACCCATAAAACTCTGGTCAATATCCGTAATAAAATGGATATGATCCATAAAATTTATCAATGCGATCCATAATTTATTCAAAATTTAGCAATAAAATGTCAAAAAAGTACCGTTATATATCTAGGGTATGATCAATAAAATTGTATGGATTACCCATAAACATATAGCGCATGTTCCATAAAAGGTTTAATATCATTCCTTATAGTTGTAAAATTGATCCACAGAATGTAACATTTGTGCACTAAAATACGTGCACATGATTCTTAAATTATTAAAAATGTTCCATAAATAAATTGTCTATGATCCCTAAAACAATGAATAATAATCTATAAACTTATATAAATGATCCGTAGCAAATTATTCTTATTGAAAATTTTCTTAACTACAATTTTTTCAGACATTAGTTTTCAGAAGAAAAAAAATCAAACAGCTCCTCAGTTAGACACACTATATTGTACAATGTGACATAGTAGCCACGATTTGTTATGATGTACTCCAAGTGCTAGAAATATCAATGTTGCCTGCTTAGCAGTTGAGGATTGAAGAACTAAGGAAGTAGAAAGCGGTCGAAGTTTCCGATATCGTATTCAAGTTAACGACTGATTCAAGCATTTGCCCGGTATAATGCAAACGGAGGATGTTTTTTGTAGTTAGGTCCGACGAGCGATAGCGAGTTGGACGGCAAGCGTTTGCCCGGCATAATTTTATAAAAAAAAATCTTGAATAACAGTTTGATCAAGCCTTAAATTTGACATGTAGAGTAACTGTCCCCATATTAATCTCATTGTTCCTTTTTTCATCCTACGATGAATCAAACAATTGGGCAGTTGAAGGATCGGTTTCGTTTTCTAATAATGTTTGCTTACTTTTAATAACAACAACAAACATTACTAACTAATCCTGTCACCTGTTCATTGTTTAATTTCAAGTAGGATGAATTGCAAAGTGATGAGGTTAATATAGGAAAATCTTCCCTAGTTCGTTACATGCAAACTTTAACAAATTTATTGGGAAACATGTGTCGCAGTTGCGGCCGTAAAAGAACGTGAAATCGTGAAAGTAAATCAGCTCTCTGAAAAATTTGAAATCTGCTAAAAAGCAATCCTTCTTTAATAGCAATATTTGAGCCGCATAGCTAAAGAAACGGACATGTTAATAGATCTGAGTAGTAGCGCAGTCAAGGATCGATTTCCCCGTAGCCAAAATTTAAAAAAATATAAACTCAACATTGTAATAATTCTGGCACAATTTATGGATCCTACATATTATTTTAAATGCCCAAAGTTTATTTCCTATGGGCCATATTTAGAAGCTTGTGGTTAAGTTTTAAAAACTATCATGGATTATTGACGATTGGATCAATAATTTATTGATCATGTGTATATATTTAAGTTCACAAACGTTACATTCTAAGGATCAATTTTACAACTTTAAGGAATGATATTGAACCTTTTATGGAACATTCGGTATATGTTTATGGGTAATCCGTACAGATCTCTTGATCATACCCTAGATATATAACGGTACTTTTTTGACATTTTATTTCTAAATTTTATATAAATTACGGATCACATTGATAAATGTTATGGCTAATATCCATTTTATTACGGATATTGACCAGAGTTTAATGGGTCATGAATACGTTTTTTATGGAATGAATTTCAATTTTTAATGGATCATTTCTTCAGTTTATAGGTGCAAACTTAGGGCTGCCGTTAGTATTGTTTAATTCTTTGAGTTAGCAATAACGATGACTGAAGCGCAATCATTATTTTACCATAGCATTTTAAATTGATGGAAGGTGTATCAATTAAATACAACTATGCAAATTTCGTTTATCACCATATCGTTCATCAAGAAATAATTATCCTCAACTAAATATAACAAACGCTTTCCGGGAAATGTTCGTCATACGTGACAAACCCAGCAATCAATCATTCTTTATCGCCTTAAACCCATAATTTAAAAACACGTTTTTAAGTTATTACTAATACATCATTAATTACGCTATAAATTTCTACCGGCGCAAGTATTCTTCCATGCCATCTCCCATCCTAAGACAAACTGGCACCTCACCGACGACGCTCGCAGATCACTCGCAAAAGGCCTTAAGGAATTTATCCCGCCAATAAATATGATATGATCCCTGTCAGAATCACGGCGCTTCAACTTTCGCACCTACAGCGATTCTCCCAGGAGATCCCAGGGCTCAGTGGAGCAATCCATCATGTTATCGACATTTATTTCCCATCATTCTTCGTCGTTTGCCAGCGGCTAACTTGAGATCGGGTGCGTCCCGGTGATGGAGATTTATATCCACCTGGATGCAGTCGCCGAAAGGCCTCGGTGATGAACGTCGGAATGTCACATCAATGATCGTTCAATCGAGCCAGCATCGACGTCAATCACAACCAGCAAAGCCAAGAACCGAAAGCATCGCAACCAGTGTAGAGACGAAGAAGATTGACACACGCCGAAGAGAATGCCGGAAAAGTGCACAAATATTGGGCAACTGCAACGTGGCATGGTGGATGACGACAACAAGGACTACGGCAAACGATGGGCAATTGATGTTCCTGTCTTTAGATTCAGCTTTGTTCGACAATCGACCGATTAACGATTCAATCAGCAACGTGGCTCGTTTTTTTTTTCCAGCATAAGGATTGGCAGACGATGAATTTCAATTGATGTCTCCGGTGTCACTGAATTGGAAATGGATTTTGGCAATCTTTCTTCCAACGGACAGGTGCAGTTCTCATGCTGTCAGAGTGGATTGATACGATCGTTGTAATCTAATCACCGGGCATCCAATCGGAAATGGGATGTACATAAAAATAAAGCATTTTGTTTTTAAATAACCGCAGAGAAAGCTTCGTCCGATCACCGGCAGTGAAATAAATTAGATGCAATTTGTTTTGCGAATAATTGCTTAATAAGCTCTTGGCGGCTGGGCAGTCGTTCTTTCAAGCACGGTGAAGGCAGCCAACTCGGTGAGCTGCCCGAGGGAGTGCGGATCATAATTTGTACAGTTTATTGACGCATTATTACCTCGCGGGTGATCACTTACGGTTACGGTCACGGAGCTCCTTCGAACCAATGGGGCTATAAAAGTTAAAAGACCTGGCGTTCTCTGCGAGAAGTTCACACTGAAAGGAAGTGGTGGACTTTGGGTTGATTTACATTTTTGATTGGTGTCGGGACTGAAATAGGGTCGCACGGGTTGAGAAATTCAAGATTTAAGGCTCACCACCTCTGCCAAATGCAAACTTCATGCTTTACACTTCTTTAGTTGCGGTTTGTTAAAAGATGTGTATACTTGCGTAAGTAGCTTTCATAATCCTTCAAGTAAACCGCACCTTGTGAAACTACAAATGTTGTTTGCTGTAATCAATATTAAAACACGCAAACTTAAACGTTCAGACTTCAACCTGTTGATTTCAATTTTCGACTTTTTTTAGTCTGGTTTCCAATTTACTTGGAAACATTTCCGTTCATATTGATTTATTCCATTTTCCGAGTACCACCCCAAAAATCATTCCGAATCAACAAGTGTCAACTGGAATAACTCTAAGCAAAGCACATCTCGATTCTGTTTGGAATGAGACGTGTACCGCAATTTATTTGCACACAATCTTGTGTTTGTCCCACTTCCCTCAACCCGTCCATAAAAACGCATCCTCTCACAAATCCCTAGCCGCTTGCATTTTGGGCAATGCTTGCGTACTTTTCGCACGACTCACTGCTGGCAGTTCGAACGACGATGACGATGGCTAGTCCTACAACTCAGTAGAAAACCAATAAAAGGACAACACCAAGTAATAGATGTCCATTCAAGTTTATTATTTTGATTCCCTCGAAAAACACTTTACTCGAACGCCCCAGTCCCAGACAGGATGCAACCACACAGAGCTCCGGGGATCATCAACTGGATGATGTTGATGTTGAGACTGCAATCTGCATGTAGCGCCACAAACTGCAAGGCCATAACTCGTACCTTCATGCCAACGACTCAGTCCGATTGCAGTCCAAACTTTGGCTGTCCGTTTTGATTCTGACGAACGAGAGCCGGTAAAAACGGTCTTCTTCGGTATGCATGACGTTGCAGGACGATTCCAGATGCGATATGTAGGATACTGCTTTACTGCGACAGAGATGCAATTGCTCACTCTCCTTCTTCCGGATAAAATCATTAGAGTGGCTACCGACTGGGGGACGACCACGTCCAGGGAAATCCAAACCGATTTGAGTCAAAAACGTTTTAAATCTCTGCTCTTCTGTTCTTGTCCGAACAAGCGCTGACGAAGACCGTGGTGATGTCGTTTCGTGCATAAGCAATAGACCTTGTACCGTTCATCTATCCTTCTTCAGACAGAGCTAAACAACGCAATCACAACGGGATGCACATAAAACCGAATGCACTTCGCAAGGCACGCGCGAGCAACGATGTCAAGTTGTTGGATGAAAGCAGCGAAAAACGATATCGCCCTCAACTTCGCGTCAGACTGAGATTTTTGGTGAAGTGGATTTAGAACCGTTCTAACTGTGGTGGTGGTTCAGTCTGTTGATTTGTTTGTTCAACTGCTCTAGTCAAATAAGAAAGTTGCAGAATTTTGGCTACATGTGTAGTCGAATTTGATTACATCAGAAATATTTGATGCCCTAATGAAATATTTCTAATTAGTTATTTTATTGAAATACAGAAATATTATATTTTATGTGTAATGAAGTTATTATTTGTCTTAATCAATGTTGCTCGCAAATGTGAAAAATACATAAATGCCCCCCGTTAAAAAACGAGAAAAAAAATCTACATCCACTTCATTACACGCATTAATATCAAATAATCTTGCTCCGAAGTTGTTCATCAAACCCGATTGTTGATGAACCTTTACGATCAACAATATCTCCGCGGTGAAGAACTTGTATAAATTGAATGAAATATGGGTAGCTGAACTTTGACAAAGGAAAAAGAGGGTTTTCACCATCAGTTTGGATTCTTACTCTAATGGATTCTTGAGGTCGCTGTACATTCGCAAAAACCACAACCTCAGGCCTTCCAGCAGCCTAAGATCTTCGATGGAATCACCTTAAATCCAACTTCTTCTGCTTCACGATTCAGCTTGGTGTACTGAATAAGAACTGGATTGCAAGTCGAACAAGAGTTATAAGCGGTCTTAAAAGCTTTTCTATTTCAATTTCCGTTAATCTATATAATAAAAATGAGTTGGGGTTTCCTTTGTCACGATTTAACTCGCGAGCGGAAGAACCGATCGGCGTGAAATTTTGTATGCAGAGATTTTTGGGGCCGGAGAATAATCTTATGATGGTTTGAGACCCCTCCCTCTTCTGAAAGAGGGGGCTCCCATACAAATGAAACACATTTTTCTGCATAATTCGAGAACTGATCAAGCAAAGGAACCCAAATTTAGCATGCGGAAGTTTTTGGAAGCAAGAAATGTTTCTATGGTAGTTTGAGACCCCTCCCCTCTCTAGAAAGGGAGGCTCCCATACAAATAAAACAGAAGTTTCTGCATATATCAAGAACTAATCAAGCAAATGGAACCAAATTTGTCATGTGGGGTTTTCTGGTGGCGAAAAATGTTTGGATGGAAGTTTGAGACCCCTCTCCTCTCCTAGAAGGGGTGCTGTCATACAAATGAAACTTCATAACTCTAGATCTAATAAAGCAAATGGAACCAAATTTGGCTTGCGGGGATTTTGAAGGCAATAAATGTTTCTACGGTAGTTCGAGACCCCTCCTCCCGATCTGGTAGGGGAGGGGGGGCTCCTATACAAATAAAACACAAGTTTCTGCATAACTCTAGAACTAATCAAGTAAATGGAACCAAATTTGACAGGTAGAGGTTTTTGAAAGCAAGAAATGTTTCTAAAGTAACTCGAGACCCCTCCGCCCTCTGTAAGAGGGGGGCTCTCATACTAATGAAAAACAAATTTGTGCATAACTCGAGAACAAATCAAACAAATGGAACCAAATTTGGCATGTGGAAGTTTTTGAAGGAAATAAATGTTTCAAAGGTGGTTTGAGACCCCTCCGCCTTCTGGAAGGGGAGACTCCCATAAAAATGAAACATAATTTTTAACATAACTCGAGAGCCAATGAAGTAAATGATATAGACTCGAGAAGTTCTGAACCGACCAACGTGAAAATTTATATGAAGGGGTTTTTGGGTTTTTGGGAAGGTTCTTATGATTGTTTGAGACCCCTACTCTCTCAGGAAGGGGCGCTCTCATACAAATGAGACACACATTTCTTCATAACCCGAGAACTATCAAACAAATCCGATCAAATTTGACATGTGGGGGGTTTTGAAGGCAAGAATGTTTCTATGATAGTCTAAGACCACTCCCCTTTCTGAAGGGGGGGGGGCTTCAAACAAATGAAACTCAAATTTTTATTACAATCGATGAGCCCAGTGCGATGGTTCGAGAACTAATCAAGCAAATGGAACCAAATTTGGAATGTGGGGGGTTTTGAAGGCAATGATTGTATGGTGGTTTGAGAAACCACCCCGCTCTGGAAGCGAGGGCTCCCAAACAACAGCTTACTTAAACACGAAACGTGTGTTTCTCGGATAAGAAGCATGTTTTGATAGAAGTTTGAACCCCTGCTTAGTCAAGAAAAAAAAACTCATTTCGAAAAAAACCATAAAAGGGCCAGTTCTATTGAATTTTCCTTCATTTAGTTGCAAGCGTAGCAGCGCACGCACCAGGTTTAGCTAGTACAGAATAAAGGAGAAATATTCAGCTAAGCTTCCTTTTTACCGAATGCGAATTGCCGGGTCTTTCTTTGAACATCTGCCATAATATTTTGAACAGTCTCCTTGTCCACTTTATACACCGCAGAACACCAGTTTGCCTTGAACTGTTTCTCGCTCACAACAGATTTTTGAATCGCCCTAAGGTACCGCTTGACGGTGGCCCAATATTGTTCGATTGGGTGGAGCAGTGGCATATTGGGAGGGTCAATGGCCTTTTTTCGGTAATGGCAAGTGTCAAATCCGGCCAAAATAGAACGGAACAATAGTGTCGCTTCAGAAAAGGCAGTAGATGTTTTTGTTAGCACTCGCTCAGATAAATTTCCTGGTTGACGGTTCCGGTCGCAATGTAAATGTTGCTCTTTAAGTCACAGGTATGGATGGCCTGCCACACGAGATATTTCTTTGCGAATTTTGACAGCTTAAGTGCTTGAAAATATCTGCCACCATTCTCCGTTCGATTGCTTGTCCAGGAAGCTGTTTAAAGTCTGCCTTGATGTCAGTTTCATCGTCCTGTACCACGCAACCAAACTTCGTAAACATCGTCGTGTACAACTTTCGCGATCGTGCTTTGGCCGACGTGTTTTGTTTATCGTCGCGATTCGGAGTCACCACTTTCTTGAAAGTCGACCGTCCAGCTCGTTTTTTAGCACTATCCATGGTTGAAGGCGCCACTCCCAGCTTCTTTGCGACATCTCGGACGGAGATGTTGGGGCTCCGCTCGAAACAGCGGGCAACTCTTTGTGTCGTCGCTGTGGCCTCCGGCTTTCGATTTCCCCTCGTTCTAGCTTTCCTGGCTGTCGAAAAACGTTCACCAAACTTTTTTAATACATTCAACAATTTCGCCAACTTAGTGTGAGAGTAATTTGGATTTCCCCTTGTACGTGTGAAATTTTGATAGATTGCATCTCTTCCTTCGACGACATTTTGATAACTGAAGTGCTATTCACAAAATCAAAACTGAGGCTACACTCACACATCTTCAAAATAAGGGGTGGGCAAAATTGTTTAATGCTGGATGAAAGGAAATGCGTCAAGTCGACCAAATGTTGATCAAAACACCCTTTAGATATTTTTTTGGGTCCTCCCTTAGGTCAGTCGGTAAAGGCACGGTTTCAAGCAACACAATGCTGGAGGCAAGATTGCCACATGCACAAATTAATCAGATTGACACCGATTTTTTTTTTCATTTTATACAGATATCTGTATGTAAAGATTACAGATATTTTTAGAAAAACCAAAATATTTATTGGAAATCCACTCAAAACCTCAAATTCAAAATACAGTACAGCTGAGGATCCAACTTTTTATCAATACTACTTTCAGTAAGCTGATTTGACAATGACACTACAGTGACAGATGACAATCTGAATATCAGTTTGTATGTGCGCACCGAATGATTTCTGCATAATTTCTTTTAGATAATTTTCGAAGAAAATTTTAAAGAATTTCTTAAAGATTCACAGACGATCCTTTAGATATTGCTTCTGCCGTTTCTATAGCTTGTCTTCAGACGTTTGTAGGCATTCCTCCAAGGATTTCATTTTCATTCCTTTATTATCGAGATTTTCAGCTTTGGGCTGGTTCATCTCCCATCGCAGTTACTCAAATACCTTTTTTTGGTATTTTCGTAACTTGTCGAGGGGTGAGATTCGAGCTCGTGACTTTGGCGTGAGATATATGGATGTTAACCACTACGCCGGTGACGCCCTCCTCCCCCCCGCACCTTCAAGGATTCTTTCAGGAGTTTCTTCTGGCATTGCATTGCATTTTTCAAAACTTCCTTGTGACGATATGTTTGGAGGAATCCCTAATCTTGAGAAGTTTAGTGATTTTAATGGGATCCCTGGAGGACACAAGAAAGAACCGCACAAAAACTATACAGTTATTCCTGAAGTAATTTTTGGAAACCATGATTTGGAGGAGATCAAATGAATTTTGCATGAATTACATAACCTCTTATGTTCGGTTGAACAAAGCTTTACACTTTCGTTTAGTGTAGGCTTTGAAGAATAGGCTAAGATTAGAATAATTTCAATTTGTAGGTTGTAGTTCAGTCTGTTAATAATAACAGCGGCTTTCAATAAAGGATTCAATAAGGTGCAGAAGACTTACATTTAGCAGCTTATATGTCTTTGAGCTGCTAGAGTGTATCTATGTATATCGCAGAATTGAGTGTAGGCCTATTTGGGATCAACTTAAGGTTAAATTTAGTAATACATTAGAATAATTGATAATAATAGAATAAGAGCTGGCCTTCTTATGAATCCTGAGCTCATCTGAACTGTGGCTCGTCGCACCCGGCCGTCTGGTGCCGGTTGTATTTCCGCTACTCGTCCGCCTATCCAGCTACTCCGTTTGCAGTTATCCGCAATGAGCACTAGGTCTCCTACTTTGATTTGTTTTGTATCGCTAAACCATTTTGCCCGTCTACAAATCGTCGGCAAATACTCCCTGAGCCAACGGCGTCAGAAGTGGCCTAGTTGATGACGGATATAATTACAGCTGCTTAGGACTGTTTTCCGATGATCCGTGAGATTTGTGGCTGTTTGCGTGATTCCACTGGTGCTCCCAAGCAAAAACTGATTCGACGTTAGGGCCTCTTGCTCTTCTGATTCCAAAGGAAAGTAAAGCAGTGGTCTAGAGTTGTCGATACTTTCGGCTTCAACAAGTTAGGAATCCTTCATCGTGTAGCTTTCTACCACTATCGATATTTTCGATGGCGACCGTACTAGCCTCTCCCAGGATCCACCCATGAGCGGTGCTAAGGGAAAGTTAAAGAACCACCTGGTGTTGGCGTTGGTGAAGGTCTCCGCTAAGTGATTATTGATTTGTTGTCCAAGCACTCTTTCGGCGCCTTAAAGGAAGGTGCCGTTGTCAGTGTAAACTTCCAAAGGAGCTCCCCGACACCCAACAAAACGGCGAAAGCACGTAATACAACTTTCCGCACTCATGCTATGAGCAACTTCTAGCAACGGTTTACTCATTTACAACGGTTTCAGCATTCACGGGGTGGTTTTTCCTGTGGTATTGATCTAGTAGTAGAGGCAAATTTCGTCTGGGTACGATTCTTGCTGATAAAGACACCAAAGGATGTTTTCCGCGTTTCCAATCTCAACGGAATTCAATGGTGTCAGACTCCGCTACATGTTAGCTCCACGAGCGTTGCGTATAAATCGATGTGTGTAGGCGATTGCTCTCAGAAGCCGCGTCCATCGAGAAAACCTATCAAATTTCACTGTTGGTTCGTATGCAGTGACTCCGTGCACAACACAGGATCGAAGTTCTTCTATAAAAAATCGGAGCCTAGGAACCACTTCCCTTCTGGTGATAAGAACGGACCGTGTCCCCACTTTGTGGCATCGTCAGCAGTGTTCATTTTGGTCTCTCTGTTAGTGAAAGAATTTTTTTCCGATGCGGCAAGAGACGTACTGTCGGTATTTACGGGCGTCTGACTGAATCCAAGCCAAGGACCGTGCTGGAATCCGACCAGAAGAATCTTTTCTCAATGCAAAATGTTTGGTTTTCGGTAACAAAGGCAGCCAGCCTAGTTCCAAGTACGGCCACTTGCAGCTCCAGTCGGGGTATTGATAGTGGTTTGAAAGGTGCAACCCAAGACGCCGTGACTAGGTTGCAGATGACGCTTCCATCTACAAGGACAAACGAAAGTATGCAACAGCGCTGTAAGTTTCTTCACACGCGTCCACGAAGATGTGTAGCTGGATAGAACGAATTGAAGTAGAAGAAGTATTGCCAACGTAGCAGCGTTGAATGTGAATATGATCGATCTGTCGCATGGTTGTAATCCACATTGTCCAACGGTTGAACTCCACATCTCCGATTTCTTCGTCCCAGTCCTTTCCCGAGCACCAAATTGATTGGATTAGGATCTTGCCGTGTACTGTGTACGTAGCCAACAGTCTGAGAGGGTCAAATAGTAACATGACGCATCGCAGAACTTGGCGCTTAGTAGGCCGTCGGCCTTCGTTAATGATAGCAGCGACGCTCGTTTGAATTTTTGTGGAAAACCCAAGGCATTCCAAGGACTCTTTCTATTTCATCGTTTTTATGCATGCTCAGATTTTTTGTTTCCGTAGCTGCCGTTTTTCTAAGATGGCGTATGCGAATTTTGTGAAACATTTCGCGAACGTCACCGCTCACTGCAACCGGTTTTTCTCGAAATCGTTCTATTTCCTGGTAAAGAAGACAACATATCTGGTCCCTTCAGCAGGGCGGTGTTAAGAGAAATACCATCAACCTTGGCAGCTGCATCCTAAATCAATCTGATCTTACCTGGCTTCTTGGGATTGGTAACAACTCCGAGTGGCAAGTACCAAGTTCTTCGTGGATCGACACCCGAAAGTTCTTTCTCCGAAGCGCGATGAGCATAGCCCTTAGTCTGGAAATCTTGAATTTGCTGACGGATGTTCTCTTTCAGAGCGGGATCACGACTTATTCTTCGTCCCAGACACTCCTATATACGCAGTGCAAGATGATAACTCTCCGGGAATTCGAAATTATCATATTTCCAAAGGATGCCAGTCTCGAACTTGTCACCCCGATGCACTGTCGAGTCGGCTAGGATCTTTTTCGCCCTCGTATCTTCTGCAAACGACAATTTAACCTTGGGTTTGGTTCCGGCATCTTCCTGTTCAAAATAATTCATAACCATGTCGTAAATATGCTTGTCGGGATGAACTTCCATGATATGGCAACTCACTCCTGCAGATTTTGCGTAGCTACTTCACCATATATGCACCATCCGAGGCGGGTTTTCGTTGCTACTGGTTCCCCTTTTCGTCCCTCTCTGCATATCAGTGGCATTGACAAATTCAGTTGGTCCAACCCGATGAGCACACGTGGCACAGCGTTTCCGTAACCAGCAATCGGGAGTCCTTTCAAGTGTAAGTGCTGTTTGGGTAGCTCTTCTAGATTCAGTGACTGCACTGGAAGCTTCTGCTCGGATACTGCTCTAGCTGTTTGAACTCGAAAGGGTTTTGCTCCATTTGGTCCAGAGATTTTTAAAGCTATTTCCTGGGAGTCTGCTTCACAGCGCGTTACATTACTTGTTCAGTTAAGCTACAACGCTCCTGCTGGTCCAGACTCTCCTAATTGCTCGGCTAGTTATTTTTCCACCAATGTTAAATTGGAGCCGTTATCTAAGAAGGCATATGTAGGCATGCTCCCGTTCCTTCCTTGCAGTGTTACGGGAATGACTCGGAACAGAGTTTTGAATTCTTCTTCCCTTTGCGAATGGCTTTCAGCTGTTACGTGTTGGGACGCATTCACTGTTTTACAATGGAGCAACGGATTGTGTTTGTATTCGCATCCGTCGATTCCACACTAGGCCATCCCTTATTTTTAAAAATATTGCCAAGTCAAGAATTCCACCTCTTGAAATGTTCGTCTTGGCTAGAAAACAAGCATAATTAAATTTGAAGACCGTACGATGACGTTAAGTGCTCTCCCAATGGACCTGAAGCAATGGTAGTACGGTTGACTACCCACGCGGTGGCAAGCACGCTACTGTAGTGTATGGTCTTGCAGGTCGACCAAGATCAGTGTCGTCAGGTTGATAACATTTTTTGTTTGTTTGTTTTTTATCATCAATGTTGTTTGGGTCACTTTATCATCAGAACACCGGTTTTTAGGTAAGGACATCATATGTATAAAACGATTCAAAAAGTAAGTGTAAGGAAGCCAATTCAGTGTTTTTATTCAACAAAATTAGTCA
Organism: Aedes japonicus; assembly: GCA_034211315.2. Classification (NCBI taxonomy): domain Eukaryota; kingdom Metazoa; phylum Arthropoda; class Insecta; order Diptera; family Culicidae; genus Aedes; species Aedes japonicus. The sequence continues at coordinate 26,986 of JASCZW010006453.1, read as the reverse complement.
AAAAAGTTGAAGTTGAAGTTGAATAAAAACACTGAATTGGCTTCCTTACGCTTACTTTTTGACTGTTTTCAATCCTTTACTCGATGTTCCGATTTATTGCATAAAGGGCGAACACGAAATTATTGCGACACATTCAACAGGGCATAACTTTTTTACCATTGGGTAAAAATCTACAAAATTTTGCACACGTTCTCATTGATGTGTAATGTTTACATGCTGTCAAACTCGAAGTCGTGTTTTTCGATTCAATGAAAATGGAGGTGAACCAACGCGAGTCAAGAGAACAAATTCTTTCCAAACACCAGGAATTTCCTGACCTGTCGCACCGGCATTTGGGAAAAATGTTGAACATTCACCATTCAACCGTCTCCAGAGTGTTGAAGCGGTTCCAGGAGCGGTTGACGTTGGACCACGGCAAAGGAGCTGGAAGAAAACCGGGACCGGAGAACAAAAAGACGGAGGGAAAGGTGAAGCGGATGATTGAAGCAAATCCCAACGTCTCAAGCCGTGATTTGGCTAAAAAGATCGGCATGTCGCAGAGCTACGTCCAGAATGCAAAGAAGAGAGCTGGACTACATACATACAAAGTACAGAACTTCCCAAACCGCGATGAGCGGCAACAATCGACGGCTAAAACTCGGGCACGGAAGCTCTACGAGAAGATGCTGACAAAATATGGCTGCTGTGTGATGGACGACGAAACGTATATAAAAGCCGATTTTAAGCAAATTCCGGGGTTGGAGTTTTTCACCGGCAAGAGCAAGTTCTATGTGGACGACAACTTTAAGAAGAAGAAAATGTCGAAGTTTTCCTCCAAATATCTCATTTGGCAGGCCATCTGCTCTTGCGGACTGAGGAGTGAGCCTTTCGTGACAAAGGGCACAGTAAATGGCGAGATCTACAAATCTGAGTGCCTCGAGAAGCGCCTTTTGCCGTTCTTGCAGCAGCACGACGAAGCTCCGCTATTTTGGCCAGATTTGGCATCATGCCACTATTCTAAAAGTGTCCTGGAGTGGTATGAGGCCAATTCTGTCCATATTGAATCCGCCAAACTGTCCGGAGCTGCGCCCGGTAGAGCAGTACTGGGCAATGATGAAGCGGGAACTTCGGAAGAGCAAGAAGACAGTCAAAAACGAGAAGGACATGTAAAGAAAATGAAAAAAAAATTGAGAAACTCTTACCGGATGACACTGTAAAGACTTTGATGGAGGGCATCAAGCGAAAATGCGTTCAATTTTACACTCAAGGCTCCATCGATTAACTTTTCTTTTGATTTTTGAAATAAATATGTGTATAAAACTACCCTAAAATTTTGGTTTGATTGTAAACATTATAAGAAAATTGGCATGACATTTTCGGTGTCGCAATAATTTCGTGTTCGCCCTTTACTGCACTGTTTGATTTTCTCTTTGCTTCAATTGCGAGAACTGTAGAAACGATGGGTTGTTGAGATGCGCAATTTCTCCTGCTGCCTCAGAGTCCCTGTAATTCCATTCCGAATTCGGTCAGTGTTTCCAAGCACTTCATCTTTGGTGCTGGCGTAGCGCGTACTCTGTTCAACAGAGTGTCAATGAGCAATCCGGGTCGTCCATAGAGCATCCGCAGTGCCTCTATTACTTGAGGCACAGATGCAGGCAACAGGAACTTGTTGACCATCAGCTAGCGCGGTTTCAGGAGATTGATTCTCTCTCTCTCTCTCTCTCTCTCTCTCTCTCTCTCTCAAAGTAAATACAAGGTTGATTTTTCTTTTACAATACATATATTCATTTTTAACAGCTGCCTTATTCTTATGTTCCGCTTTGTTTTTTGGCACCACACGTCTATAACTTAGTTAAAGCTCGATTTTTTTTCAAGGTGTTTTCATCAATCGGTTAGAATTTTGTCCACGCAGCAACTATTTAAAATTATCCTTTAACAACTGCACACTATTGAAACTAATGAAAATAAAAAGAGATGTCCTAAAATTTTGTTTTGCAGGCTAAATCTACTAAATGCACAGTACTTTCCTTTCACAACCACATCTTGTTGGCAGTCATCTGCGTGATCTTGTTGGCAGTCATCTTTAGGTAAGGCACAACGTTGACTTGAGCCAGACGGTTGATACTGCCGTTGAAGGAACTGCTTAAATTGAACTTTTTTTTGTCAAAAAAATGAAAACTCGATTACATTTGGGGAGGGAATAATATAGAGGAAAAAACTGAATTCAAGAGCAACCAACCATGAAAAGTTTCTACTACTACCGTTTGCTTGTGCGCTGGGCAATGAACTAACTTTATAGCAACGAAAACTAGCAAACGAAGTAACAATTGTGATTGTCAATTTCGTGCTTGGAGTGACAAGAACTATATAATGAAAAGTTCAACTATTTGCCATTCCGGATCACAGTAAGATGGTCTCTTTAAATTAAAAGACACTTGCTTCAAGAACACGATTGGCACAATCCCATGAAACAAATTTGCGAAAACAAGTGTGCAAGATCGCATATCCACAAAATATCAGAAATTCCTCTGGCTTTATAACAGGCTGTACTTTTTAGGTGTATAGCGTTTTTTTTTGCAAACAAGCTCTTGAAAAACTCAGGGTGTAAGGTTGAGGATGCCATGTCCTCTATCCAGTTAAACCCTTCCCGTGCGTCATTTTTAATATGAAACAAGGCTGTTGAACCAATTTCTGAATATAATGTGATTAATCTGAACAATTGTGTGGCAGCAACAATCTATATTTGCGTTCACTCTAAGTTAACCCAACAAAACTCAGCTCAGATCAATTTGTTATTCCAAAATCCACCTAAATTTCCATTTTTCCATGAATCGAATCTATCCTATTGGTAATCATCTCGTAGTCCCAGTATTGATTACACACTGCTCTACTGACGCTGTAAAATTTACGACCATGAAGTCGACATTCCTCAAATCACATCCTCACCGCGACACATTCCAACGCTGACTGGCTCTCGGCTGCGGTTGTCACATTCAATCCAATATACCGACACTGAGATAATAAATGCTCCATTCATATACGAAAAGCCATCACCAAGAGCGACAAACAACATATTAAGTGCCAATGGCATCCATCTCCAACCGAGCTGATGGCGATGGCAGTGGGGTGACAAAGCGTTTACAAAGGAGAAATGGCAGATTTATGAGCGCTCAATCATAAATCAGATGCCACGCATATGTGAGCAATATTAAATGGACTCTCTTCCGTCCCCCCTTCACCTAGCCACCGTTGGATACGTCCTTGGAACTTTCACGTCGCCTTGCATAAACATCCCATCAAAGCAGTCTGTGGTTGCTGATGGTAACGTTTTGCGCATTATCGACATTGTTGCTTGGATGGAGCCGTCTTAATTTGTGTTGACATCATGTGTTGGAGTCTATGCTGCTTCCGATGCAGTTTTTCAGCAGTTTCCAATTCAACAAGTTAGTCAGCTCTCCACACTGCTGGAGCTCAATCTCTCACGTATAAGCTGACCTGCCGACGACGCCATCATCGCCATCGTCGACGAAGATAATGAGCGCTCGTCACTCTCTAATGGTTGCTAATTATCACCCAATTAAGACTATAATTTTATGCAGATATCGAATCTAATGTCGAAAAATTATGCACTTAATTGCTGCACTGCCAGTTTATCGATGTTGTTGTTGGCGTTGTTGGCAGTGTTATGTGAGGAATGCAACACTTTAGTGTTGGAGCAGCCAAGAAGTATCGGCATGCGAGAAGTGCCGGCCGCATGCAACAAAGTAGGCTGTGGGTATCTCTTTCGTGCACAGGTTTCACCTAAACAACCGAACGATGACGACGCCGCCGACGACGACGACGCAGCAGGTGATTTTAGGCTTATTTCCGTTCGTTGACTGGGACGATTGTGCCGGAAAGGTAATCGAGAGGACTGTTTCCGAAGTGTAGGCTTTGGTGGACGGACCGATGGCTATCCATCCGAGCAGCAGCGCTATTGCACGCGTAGGTATCTGCGGTCTCTTGGGGGAGAATGAAGGTATCTATAACGTACGTGTAGAAGGATGAAGTAGGGTGCAATGCATAACTGCTCCTCCTTGTTCCCATTTTACTGCGATATGCACAAGTGTGAATAAGTACTGTGAAACTAGTTGTCGTTTGGCTGATATGACGGAGATGTTCATACCGAGGGTGATATGCACTTGCTTAATTGGATGTAAATAGGCCAATGAATAGGTGTCTGTCATTCGAATCACTATTGGAGAAATGTTACGTTTGATAATCTAATCGTGTAATCTTTCCCCTGGCATGGTACATACCACCCTTACCATATCACATAGGAAATCCAATCTGTGTTCAACAATTGCATCTGCCACCTCGCCTTATTTTTCCCCAGAAGAGTACGGAAACGACTAGGATCGCCGTTGTCGTTGCCGCATCGTGCCGGGAAACGGCCGATCGTGTCATTATGCGCTAATTCCTAGTGCACATTAAAGATATCAGTCTATCAATCATTTTAATTGACAATTTTAAAATGGTTTCAATGATACAGCCTCGGTCGGTGGAGTTGCTGTATGTCTGTATGACTTCGCTCGTTTTGTGCAGCAGACCACTTGGTAGTAGGTGTACTTGGCACTTGTGAACTACCCAAAGCCTTCGAGCCCGATGCGACAAGCAGACATGCAATATTTGCAAACTGCATGTGCATTTAGCACAAAATAGGCTGGAAGCTCTCTCCCTGCGGAGAAAATGGCCTATGCCTTCATACCAGAATAAGAGATATAAATTTCACTCAATATAAACGTCAAAATCGCAAACTAATTACTGACAATCAATGATTTATTCGGTCATAAATTTGCCGTAATCACTCCGCTTCGGATGTGAACAGAGACGCTTGGCTCACTGAGATCGAATATATTTACACTTGATGCAACTTTGAAGTTCGTCAAATTGCTGCGTAGCTCCGTGAGTGCACATAAATTTACCAACAAATTATCATCATTTCATTTTACATTTAAACTGGAACAATTCGTCATTCTAATGATGGATACGGATAAAACATTCGATGTTCAAAACTCTCTCCACCTTCCTCACCTGCTCTCAAGTGTAGGTTCATACAAACGCGAATCATAAATAAATCAAAGTTACGCACCTTGGCTTTTCGCCTCCCCCCTGGATAAGTACATCTGGCGGACCAACGGAGGAATTCGACTTTCGTTCATAAACACCGCAGTTTACAACTGTCTTAGGTCAGTGAGCAGGGCACGACGAGGCGGCATGCCACACCGCCATATCTCTGGCTGGTTCTGGCTGGTGGGGGAAATTAGTTGAATTGCTCATCGCGAGGTGGATAAGTGGCACTTCTAGCCGGTCGTAATCGGCGCGGTAATGTTACAAACGGAACGTGTTTGTAGACACATTGTAAGACATTTAAGCGCACAGCAAACGGCGGAGTTATGATACGGTTTGAATTTATCTATAAAGTCTGGCCGCGCGATCATCGTGAGCGAAGCGTGAATTTTAACAACGAAGGTAGTAATTCACAAGCTCGTTTGAGTTGGAATAAATGAGTTGCCGCGGATAATTGTTGAGCATGAGCGTTCCATGTTTGACATTAGTAAACCAAGGAAATTAATATTGAAACTTTTGCTTGCTGGAATAAAAATAACTTCTTTTTTTTCGGTGACTAGGTTCTTTCAATCAATTGTAAAATGTGATTAAAATGTAGTCATTCAACCATTGATATATTTTTAAATAGTAAATACCCCAGTCAATCCACCGACGCACAGTAGACAAGTTCAAACGAAAAAAATATCAGCGAGGTTGAGTAGAACACACTACCGGTTGACGTAGACTACGTTAACCGATTCAATACGGATGGGTCATATACGACTCAAGATTAAAATTTGCTGTCAAAATGCGGCTTTTAGAGTAACAGAGGAACTATTTTGTACAAACATGTTAAAAAATAACTCTTTTAAATAAGAAAAATGTTGAACAGGTTAAGGACACAATGATGATCTAGATCATCCAAACTGTCCTTGAGTTCAGATCTTGAAGTTGAACATGGTCGACAATGTGGTTAAGAGTGTTTTGACCGTAAGTCTTAGTTATAAAAACTACAGAGAAAATCTAAACACCCTAACATATTACAGTATTCTCAGAATATGATCGGTACTCCAAACTATTATTGAGTTCAAGTCTTGGTGTTTTGCATGATCAACAATGGTGAAACACGTAGATAAAACACTAAAGGAGCGTAAATCAGTATTAGGGGATGCAGCAGTCCGTCTTCGCGAACCAAACCCCATCCTTCCCAGCATTGAAGGCCTCCCAAAAGTCCACAAGCCCGGAAACTAAATGAGGGAGATTGTTTCATCTGTAGGATCTCCAGCCCATAAGCTAGCAAAAAGGCTAGTAAAAGAATTTCAAGGTATCTCCGAGCAATTCCCAACAAGCTCATTCGCAACTCTCAAAAAATTGTACAACCGCTACAGTAATCGGGTCATATAAATGATAAAGAAGTAATGGTATCTTTCGACGTCACAGCCCTTTTCCCTAGCGTACCGATCAAGGACGCAATTGATCTTCTAGAAGAATGGCGTTTCAAACAAGGAGATGGAAGCAAAAGGTGCGAATGTACCTTAAGCTGACTCGACTTTGCATGGAAGAGAACTACTTCACTTTCAGAGGTTCATTTTATAAGCAATTAAAAGCAGCCCCTATGGGAAATTCTCTATCCCCATTCCTCTGGGAGCTGTTTATGGCTAATCTGGAAACAATCCTTAAAGCGGAAGGATAACTCCCAACTCGTTTGAGGAGATAAGTCGACGGCATCTTCACCGTAGTGAAACAAGACGATCTCTCCTCAATTCTTCAAAAAATCAACAATCTCCCCAAAGACATTAAGTTCACTCATGAAATAGAGAATGATGGTAAACTTGCATTCCTCGACCTTCTAGTAGTGATAGAATCATTGTCACCATCTTCTTTAGAGTTTGAAATCATCAGAAAACCCACAAACACCCAAAGAGTCATCTCTTACACTTCAAACAATTCTTTTCAGCACAAAATGACCACTTTCCACCACATGACCCACTGGATGTTGATCCTTCCTCTCAATAAAACTGGAAAAACCAAAGAATTAGCATATATCTTCGAAACTGCAAGGCTCAATGGTAACGACAAGAGCACAATTCAAGCGGTCATCAACAAAACGGAAAAACATCTTCATAGGAAATCACAAGCAACCCAAATAAAAAAATCTCATAGATCTACAATTGAATATATTGTAACCATACAATAGGATCTATAGTATGTTCAAATAATAGTATTGTTCACGATAAAACGATAAAATGATAATAGGAGTTGTTGTTACTACAATAGAATCTAATGTAAATTGAGACATTGACAATAGAAAAGGGGGGTTGTTATGTGTCTTAACTCTAGAAAAAAATCATTATATTTCGAAAAAAATTGAGTCAATTACTATTAATTGTATTGTTTCACAATTGTAGAAAATCCTAGAATATGGAGTGAATTGTCGATCTATTGTTATGGCAATATGTATTTTTCATTTATCTTATGCATTAAAGGGCGAACACGAAATTATTGCGACACCGAAAATGTCATGCCAATTTTCTTATAATGTTTACAATCAAACCAAAATTTTAGGGTAGTTTTATACATATATTTACTTCAAAAATCAATAGAAATGTTAATCGATGGAGCCTTGAGTGTAAAATTGAACGCATTTCCGCTTGATGCCCAACATCAAAGCCTTTACAGTGTCATCCGGTACCAGTTTCTCAGTTTTTTTTTCATTTTCTCGTCTTTGACTGTCTTCTTGCTCTTCCGAAGTTCCCGTTTCATCATTGCCCAGTACTGCTCCACCGGGTGCAGCTCCGGACAGTTTGGCGGATTCATGTCCTTTGGAACAAAATGGACTGAATTGGCCTCATACCACTCCAGGACACTTTTAAATAGTGGCATGATGCCAAATCTGGCCAAAATAGCGGAGCTTCGTCGTGCTGCTGCAAGAACGGCAAAAGGCGCTTCTCGAGGCACTCAGATTTGTAGATCTCGCCATTTACTGTGCCCTTTGTCACGAAAGGCTCACTCCTCAGTCCGCAAGAGCAGATGGCCTGCCAAATGAGATATTTGGAGAAAACTTCGACATTTTCTTCTTCTTAAAGTTGTCGTCCACATAGAACTTGCTCTTGCCGGTGAAAACTCCAACCCCGGAATTTGCTTAAAATCGGCTTTTATATACGTTTCGTCGTCCATCACAAAGCAGCCATATTTTGTCAGCATCTTCTCGTAGAGCTTCCGTGCCCGAGTTTTAGCCGTCGATTGTTGCCGCTCATCGCGGTTTGGGAAGTTCTGTACTTTGTATGTATGTAGTCCAGCTCTCTTCTTTGCATTCTGGACGTAGCTCTGCGGCATGCCGATCTTTTTAGCCAAATCACGGCTTGAGACGTTGGGATTTGCTTCAATCATCCGCTTCACCTTTCCCTCCGTCTTTTTGTTCTCCGGTCCCGGTTTTCTTCCAGCTCCTTTGCCGTGGTCCAACGTCAACCGCTCCTGGAACCGCATCTACACTCTGGAGACGGTTGAATGGTGAATGTTCAACATTTTTCCCAACTGCCGGTGCGACAGGTCAGGAAATTCCAGGTGTTTGGAAAGAATTTGTTCTCTCGACTCGCGTTGGTTCACCTCCATTTTCGTTGAATCGAAAAACAGTCGAGTTTGATAGCATGTAAACAATACACATCAATGAGAAAGTGTGCAAAATTTGGTTGATTTTTACCCAATGGTAAAAAAGTTATACCCTGTTGAATGTGTCGCAATAATTTCGTGTTCGCCCTTTAGTTCATGGTCAGAAATAGATCTTAATCTAGTTCTATATTATTGTATCGTAATTGTATGGTTATTTTTGTCTGGGATCCCTCTCCGACTCACCTGAATCCCTGAAACGTGTATCCATCCCCTAAGATAAAGACATTACACAAAAGCTGAAATCACGACTTGGGGAATTTAGTTTGGACTTTGTTTTCTCTAGTAGGTACAATCAATTAGCATAGTTCGTTGTTAGGCTCCACCAAAGATTCAGTAGACAAATTAGGACACTGAAGCAAAATATATGTAGGTTAAACAAAGAGAACCTTGGCAACACGGTTCAAAGAGCATTTAGCGGAGGTGACTAAGGCTGTCAAACAGAACGAGAAAGAAATTTCACATAACTTCACATCGACAGTCGCAGAACACGTCTTCACGGAAAATCACGACATAACGACATAACGACAACTACACCCTGGAAATTAAGCATAGAAAAAAACAAACAACAGAACACAAATTTACTAAACAAAGGCCAAAGCAACGGTTACACATGGCTTTTCAACTTACTACCTAAACGACAACAAAGCCGACGCAGCGGAGCACCTGCTGCTACACAATAATTAGGTTAGGTAAAAATCGCGGTAGATGTTAAATACATTCGTTTTTGATTCAGGATAGGTATAAACATAACAATGATAGGTAAACGTTTTGTATCTAGAAAATAGAATATATACGGCAGGTGGCGAAGGTTTTCTTTCAATCAAGTTATAAGTACGAGACACTGAAAAATTCTGCACATTTTAGACGAAATACGCGTATCTGTCAAGGTAGTTGGAATTAAATGGAAAATACTAATTTTTCTGCTAATTTCTAGTTATGATCAACAAGGTGATTTACGAGAACTCCATCGTGCTTATGATTTGGTAAAGCTCCATGGGATATTATAGGGCACTTATAGTCATATTCCAATACTCTCAGAATATCTTCGGCACTCCAAACTATTCTTGAGTTTAGATATTGATGTTTTGCATGATCCAAAAGATGGTCTACATCGTACTTATGAGTTGGTATTGCTCCATGGGACATCATTGCATAATTATATTCATAATACTCAAAAGTCAGAAGTCTCAGAATATCTACGGCACTCCAAACTATTCTTAAGTTTAGATCTTAATGTTTTGAATGATCAACAAAGTGCTTTAGAAGATCTTTAACAAAGTCATGAGTTGGTAAAGCTCTTGTTGCCATTAAGTTGAGGAAACATAAATATGACTTATTAAGTAATAATCAAGTTACTACAACTAATTATGATCGTAATGTGCTACTTGGGGGGACATCATAACTCAAGTAACAATGTCAAAACCATCAGGTTTTGAAGTTTAATTAAAGTTTTATGAAAGCAACTAGAAATCAATTTGGTTTTATCATAGCAGTAACAAGTGCCAGTTGGTTTCAACTTTTAGTCCGGCCTCTGAGAACTTACACAGCTTTTTTACAACCACCCTAAATAAAATTTTCTGAACTTCCTTTTACTCCAATCTAAGGTTTTATTTTGACTTTATGAACTCGTAAAGTGCTGTTTTCAAATGCCGTTTTAGAAATAATTCAAACTATCTTATTATGGTCAGTTGAAAAAGAATTTTAATACCATGTTGCGTCCAGAAAATGCATTCAACGGCAAATTGGCATTGAAGAAAGTCACCAAATGACCAAACAGTTCTAAACTAGCCATTGCGAAGATAAATTGGCTTTTTGGCAAAACTGTAATCACCATATTGAAATATATGAAATAATTGAGATGTGGACAAATCAATACACCAAATTTTCAAATGTAATGCATATGAACTGTAGATCAGAGACCAATGTTGGCAGTCCTTAAAATAACCCAACTGATTCCATATATTTTCAGGAAATACATGATCAATTTATCGAACAAATTAGTTTTAATTTTGCTTCTGTTGTTTCAAATTCGCAAAAATTTCCTAGGTGCATTAATTTTCAGGTCTTATCGTGCCACTATTTACCATAAAATTAAATGCGCATACATATGATTTGGAGCACGATACGCTTTTAAAAAACTCAAATTGTTTTTGATGTTTTGCTCCAAAATAGAATTTTCCGCAACACTAGAACTTTTTTCTCAGATATTATTTACTGCTAAATGAATCAAAAGAGCGAGAGATAATCGAACAAAGCAGAACAACAAAAACCAACCACGGTATCTCAGTGACGTTTGACAGCTGGGGACATTTGGTCGTATGCTGTTTTTCATGGTAGCCAATAGGTTTTATGAAGGTTCTCAAGTGGTCATAACTAATGGGTGGATCGCTCAGCACATTTTTTTGCTATTTTTCACTGTTTCTACAAGTGTTGCAATGTTCTGGGAGATTCCTTAATGTGCCGAAGGTGCCGATCTGATGACAGTCCAAATTGTTATATTCTGCTGTGCCTAGCAATCAGGTAATGCGTATGGGCAAGGGTGCTGGTTTCTTATTTCTATAAGCTCAACTGTCAAAATAGTTCTTCAGTGTGCCACACATGTTGTATGGATTGAAAATCAAGGTGTCCCAGTTATTAAACTAACTCTTTTAGTGAGTAAGATATCGTGCATGGCACACCAACTTAGCCTTGGTCATAACATCAAAAAGAACAAACATTGATGTCCTTACACCTTGTCTTTAAAAAAGTGTGTAAAAGTTAATATGGGCAGCCAGTATAAGATGCAAGAGCAGAGAAAAACAAACAAAACTATTTAGGTTATGTGCTAGGCGTTTTATTTATAAACATTTACATGACAGTTGTCGCACAACTGCAGCGCAGCCTACCAGGAGCATAACGACATTCATTTGAAATGTTGGTTTAAAGTTTTGCACAAGTAGCAAACCGCAGATGAACGTCTGTGAACATCTTTCACTATAAAATTTTCAAAATCTTTATGGTCTTATAAAGGTTTTATTAACTTGTTATCACAACCATCTAAAGAGTTGGCCACTTTGTACACAATTCGGCTTTAAAGAAGCATAGAAAAGGTGTTGATAGACAAAACAGTTTTAATTGTAGTTTAATCAACAAAGCCGTTAAGAGTGCTGTACGGCTGGAATAAAACTAAAACTGTTACTTGGGATGGAAGTATATATCGGGATTTTAAATAAGTATGTTCTGATGTAGATGCAGATGTTCGCCTATCACCACGAGGCACTAAGAGTGTACAGTAATATTTGCTAGAATGATAGATAAAAATAGAAAGTGTTGGAAGTTCCGTCAGTGTACAGTAGATTGGAGAATAGAATAGAAGTATTGAAAATTGAGCGGAAGGGCATGGCTAAAATAGTATTCGAACCAAGAAAGTTACCTTTGCCTAACATCATACTGTGGGATAGAATCTGCCACCTCAACAGGCAAAAGTAGCGTGTTGGATCGCGCTCATAGTATATTCTTCCGTGCAATACGGCCCGAAGCCAAATGTTTTATTTTAACAAAATCCGTCCCACACCTCGAAACGCACTCAAAAGAAGTAACAGGAACATTGGCCATTCTGGGCAAAGGATATGTGACTCAGAGATGCCTGATATATATTTTTTCAAATGTCTGGGAATATCGAAAAAAGTTTGTAAATTCTTATTTTTTGCAAATTTAGGCTTCTTTTAACGGAAAAGAACGTAAAAAGAGAGCGAGTTACGTCATTTTCCCTGTACGTGTGATTATGTAAACATTTCTGCACCTATTTCTGGGATTGAATGCAAACTTACACTGTTGTTTCATTTTTTAAAGCATTCGCATAGATGAATTTTGTTTTTATTTGATAAATTTAAAATTTTTTTTTGAGTGTAGATTATGGTTTCTCTGTCAAAAATTATCCATTAACTTACAATGAATTTCAGAGTCAATTTTCCGTTACATAAATTTACAAATTCAATTCATAATTGTATTTTTATTTCATTAATGAAAAAACACTGTAATGAAACTTATTGTTATGAAATAAAATTTCTGGATAAGAAGGATTTTGTTTGTAGTTCAAGTCGAGGAGCTGTGAGTTTGCGTATATTTGATTTATCCCCAACGGTTTTAAAAAGGTGCATTTCATATTTTTGTTATATCGTCTATGTGTACATAATGGAGTATTGATTGTTATTTTTCGTATTTACGCAATTTTTTGCAGTATTTATAATCTAGTATAAGGAATACTTTTAACCCCTCTTACACCATTAAGATCGCTTGAAAACTAGACTTTTTATCCGAGGCCCAGAGGGCCAAGTGTCATAAACCATTCGACTCAGCTCGACGAACTGAGCACATGTTTGTGTGAATGTATGTGTGTGTATGGGTGTGTGTGTGTATGTATATGTGTGTATGTATGTGTGTGTGTGCATTACAAATAATATCATATCGGTTCCTCAGACTTTTTGAACCGATTTCAGGTTTATTGACGGCAAATGAAAGCTACATCATTTCCATCAAACGCTATTGATTTTTTATTCATTCGAACATTTTGTTACGAAGATATGAACGAATCAGTACTTGGCGGCCTATTATAATAGTAATCAAACAGTTTAGTCTCCGATTACATACTGAAATATGTGTGTACCGATTTAAGTTTTGTTAGCGCCAAATTAAAAATTAAGTTAGCTTATAAAATCTTAAAATAACTGGTCAAAATTTCATTATGATTGGAGAAATCATCATGGAGATATGACCATTGTTTTGTGGTGAAACTTGATTTTCATTGCGACTTAATGACAATGATCCATTAACAATAATTTTCATGGTGGCAATAGCAGAGAAGATTATTATTTTTTTTTTGTGGTAGATGTATGGATAAGAAAATTGCATTTATAAACCCCATCTCTTACGCATGGGCTCGAAGACTCCATCTTACCTTCGGAAACGGCTCATATGCTGCTTATATCCGGGTCCACAGTGTCTCCAAGAGGCTCACCACTTTCGTTTCCAAAAAGGATAATTACTTATAAATAAATTATACATAAGCTTTTTTAAAATATTTCAACAGAGCTTCTTATCGGATCTACAATTTTGTCATACGTTCTAAATCCTAAATTCAGAAAATACCTTTATATGAGATTAAAGAAATATTTCAATTGTTTAAGCCGGCATCTTAAATAAAATATATGCTAAACGTCTGCATCGTTAAAGAAGTCTGCAACAAAAATGAAAAGACTGAATTCTAGGGAGTTTGAGCTGTTAAGTGCAATACCTGTAACTAGAAACGAAAAGAAAAATTAGTATTTTCCATTTAATTCCTACTACCTTTGCTTATCTTGACAGATACGCATATTTCGACAACAAATTGCAGACTTATTCAGTGTCGTGTACTTATGACTCGAGTTATTACAGTCGAGCTATTAGTACACGACACTGAAGAAGTCTGCACATTGTAGACGAAATACGCGTATCTGTCAAGATAAGCAAAGGTAGTTGGAATTAAATGGAAAATACTTATTTTTCTTCTCATTTCTAGTTATGAAAAGACTGCAAAATAACAGACATTTTTGTAAATATGGCATCCCTGATGTGACTGCCATTGAGCCCCAATATTAATCCGCTGGTTCACTAAGTATGGCGCGTCATGATGGCTAAGACCTGTACTAAATGCCACCCGAATACAGCAAGCCTCATGTAAACATTGACCCATATCTGGAGAGAAATAGATCTAGACTACATGATTAGGACCTGCCGTGCGTTCCGGAATCGTGTGGAGGAAGTAATTGCAGCAAGTGCAAACTCATTCGATGATTAACATAGTTTTAAACATTGTGAAGCGTATCCCTTTTGAATAAATAAATAAAATCTAAACCGATTTTTTTTTAGATTTGTTTCTAATTTTGAAAACGCTTAATAGTACAAACATTGTCACGCATACTGTAGATTCAATAAAAAATGTATCGAGTATGTATTATGGTTTCAGTTGAAAATCGAATTTATCGACTAGCGACAATCGATTTTACTCTCATTCTGTACGTTATAACTAATGTCGGAAGTAGTGCGCTGTACAGCGCATCTGATGCGCCATACAGCGCACTGCCGCCGACATTAGGTATAGCATCAGAGCGAAGTGAAAATCGATTGATCGGTTGGTCGAAAATTTTCAACTGACATACTATAAGCGGTCCCCATCCATCTGCAGTGAATGCACGCACGTATTTGTGATGCCTTCAATGTGCTCAACACAGTTTGCTGTGCGTGTGACTGTCATTGCTTGATTGTTAACTTGTTTGCGTGTTTTGAATTCGTCGATTCCAAAATGACGCGCATTGAAAATGGAATGAAAGCTAAGGTTTTGGACACATGCCTAGGTGAAAAGTTGCGAAGCGCTTGAAAATTTATCACGTGAGTAAACAAGTTATCATAAACAATATAGGGAACACTATGCTATGGATAAAAACAAGTCCAAGCTTCTGAACGAGTGACCTACCGTTAGAGGCTATTCCGACATGTGGTTGAGGATGATGAGGTAAAGGTTTATTCCTTGGGAGGTTCTGATATTATGATTGATATTTTTCATCAATCTAATCCAAGTGATTTAATTTCCAAGAGTTTATTTCAGGAAAAAAAAACAAATGCTAAGACGTTTTGATGTCACACGATCGTGAACAGTTTAAAAAAGTGCTCGGAAATACGCCAAACACCCAAAACGTTGATTCAAAAATGTTGAGCTCCGAGCACAATAATTACATCCGCAGATCGAAATTTCCGTCTACATCTTCCTCCATTCTGCACGACCCAAGAGTTGTATCAGCCCATGTCAACACACTCTCTCCAAAAGACATCAACCATCGACCCACATGCCCTATTTTCGGCAAATGTCGCGGGATGACACATGCTGGCCAGTATCCGCGCTAAATATCACGCAATGAATATCAATAACTCATTTTGCACCACTCATTCTCCGCCTGATGATGGTATTCTTTTTTGTTTTTCAGCGTTTCGCAACGCATCGGACATCGCCCGGAAAAAATATCGCGCGTACCGTTTGGGCTGCGGGCTGACACACAAAAGCGCTTCTTGACGGGATGGAAGGAAGAAAAAAGATCACTTGCCTTTAAATTAATGAAATTTTTATGATTTAATGACACTGATTTATACCGAGCTGATAGATATAAGACAGCGATCTGTTGAGATGGTTGACGTCGTTGATTCGCTGGCCGCGCGAGACGAACGAAATGATGACGACGACGACGACGACGACGACGCAATTCGCACACTCACTCACTACTCGCCAAGTAGGATTTGTGCCACTCGTGCATGGAACTGTCATTTTTATTTTATAACCTGATATTCCTGCCTGCCAGTCGAAATGCGCAATATAAGGTACGAGAAAAAAGTTGCATTCGCTGATTAATAGAGTCGCTTCGGAGAGGAAGGTAACCCACTGCATGCAACTGTTGGCGGCGGCGAGGATCTTTGTCACTTGTGCCAGTGTTGCGATTCGCACCAAAACGGCATCACTCCAGGGCCGAGGAGAGGACACCCAACCGGGTTGTCAATATGTGCTAAATAACACAGGCAGGCAGGCGCGAGTTGACAATCACACGTCTTCAAGATTTCAACGGCCAGGACGGGACTGAGTCGAACGGAGAGTTCAAAATCCGCTTAACCGTTCGGCGGGTGATAATTTAGCTTAATGGGTTTAATACCAATAAACTGAGTGGCTAGGTATTAAAAAATATCAGGTAAAATAATGGCTAATTAGAAGCGGTTGTAATTTATCTATGCGAGATGGACGGCAGCCGAGGCCTGAAGGCAGTGAAGGCGGTAACCCAAAGCCGATCCTGGAGTGCTATGTCGTTGACAGAGTGCTGGGATTTTATTGCTAAGTAATATTCCACAGTTATGAAATGATGAAATGAATAAAAATTGATACGTTTGAATGAACGGGGTTCACTTATGTTGGCATGTAATATTTGTATGGTTTACGGCAAGAACTCAAGTTTGTTGTTATGGTTATGTTTTTCACTTAATATTTTAATTTAATAACCTTGTCGGTACTGTTCGATGAACACATCTAATTTATGTACTTCATTTGAAGCCCGAGCTTTGTAAAGAAAACTAAGTAGTTAAAGAAAATGAAAATACCATAAAAATGCAGACGTTCTGAGACTGTCAGACATGTTCCCTATGTTTCAAGAGTGTAGTTGCTTCTCTCTACAGATTATTTTGCTGAACGATAATATTTGATTATTTAGTGTATGGAAACAGAATCCGACACCCTGTGACTGTTTTATTAATCTAGTTTGTTGATTCGAGAGACTCAATCGCGTTACCAATATTTTATTGTTTTTACTTACCTTACCTTATTCATGCTGTAAAGATTGTTCTCGAAAAAAATGCAACACTTTCTTTTGTGTATTACTTTTTATTGTATGGCTAAAAATTTATGGAATTTTGGGTAACTAGTTAAGAGTGAAACGTTTACATTTGCAAAATATCAAGTGGTTATCGAGATGACCAAGTGCTTTGACAGTTCGACTGTTTGCCGTGGTTATCCAAGCAAGAAGTGCTACGACAAAAAAAATGTGGGCGCGGTCGTGGCAGTCACACAGGTGGATCGCGAAACAGCTTGGAATCAACAATTAGATAGTGTCCTAGTGTGACTTCAAGCGCAATCCCAACATTAGAATTCGTCAATTCTTCCGTCTGGTTTGTCCAGCAGACAATGAAGCTGGCTGGACTTCATGTCTTCAAGGTAAGGAAGGCGCCTCAACCCAACCGATAAACAGAAGAGATGGCCAAATCCCGCGACATTAAACCGGACGCCAAGCAGATTCCCGGTCTGGAGTTCTCCGTCAGCAAGTCCCACCGGGATGTCCCCGGAAAAGTTCAGAAAAGATCATCAAATTTGCCAAGAAGTACTTCAGCAAGTCCGTAAATATCGACTGGCACCATCAGCGGCTAAATATATAAAGAAGATTGGTCTCATGAAGCACCTTCTCCCTTTCTCCGGTCCCACGAAGGTGACACTCTGCTTTGACCGGATCTGGCATCGTGCCATTACGCAAAACCAGTAATGGAAGGTACGGAGCCAACGATGTTGTTTTTGTACCGAAGAAGGCAAATCCGCCAAACTCGCCAGAACTTCGTTCAATAGTAAAAATTCTAGGTGATAATGAAGGACAAGCTCGGAAATCAGGTAAGGTTCTTCGAAAACCACAAGGGTTTGAAGTAAGAACGGATGAAAGTGGGTATGAAAGATGGCGCAAGTCTTGCACAGGATTTGAAAAGGTAGCGTTAAGTCCAAGATGCGGAAAATTAGCCTAGGAGAGAAAGGTTGAATAAACCAAATTTGATGAAGTTTGCAGAAGCAGATAATTTCTCATCTCCATGCGGAAGCGGTAGGAGTGGATGGTAATTTATTGCTAGAACGAATTGACATGAAGAAAGTGTATTGATAGTTCCGTATGAGGGCAACGACAGGTTTTGAAATTGAAGATCAGGTTTGAAAACGAGCGGAGGGCATTTGAACGGTACTATCCGATCAGCTTTATAACCCTTTACCATACTACCCCATGCAGGGTAGAGACGAGGAGGAAATCCGATTGACTGGCAAAGGTTATGCACCGGTTGGACTCTTATACTACCTATTGCTTTTTTCTAGTTCTAACGATTTGTCCCTCTCCCAATACTACTGACATAGGTGATAAATTATCTCGCTTGTTGGGTTTATTTTAGCATGCACCGACTAGATTTGCAAAAACATAGTTTACATGTGATTATTTATTCCCCGAGGATTTCAAAGTATTTGACTTAAAACGAATTGTGATCATGTTCGTGTGTTGCATTTTTCAGGTACAATCTTAATACGTTCTTTGACCAAAGATATTAGGGTCTGGAGCAATGCACTTCAAGAAAATGTTGCAAAATTTTGAAAACCCAAAAATTTTATTATATAATCTGTTCTAAATTCATCCTAAATCCCATCTGAAAACAGCAAAAATAAATCCAACTAAATTGAAATAAGTATTAACAGCACTAAACCAGAAAGAATTGCCCTTGATGATGTCCTGAAAGTTCTAAGATCAAAGCAGTCTACTCTCCCACAACAATGTTCTCTGAGAGAAATCTGTTTCATCATAAGGTCTTTCAAATAAATCAATCAAATAAAGACGTTACTTAAAATAACGAGACACACCAACATTCATTTTTAATTAGAGGGTTAAATTTTTAATAACTTCAAACTTTAGAGAATAAACTTCAACATTTTTTTTATTATATTGGTTTTGGATCTCCTCTCCAGAACCGATTACCCGCACTTTGTCCTTGACAATCAAAGTTCAGGTTTAGTAGGAGCCGACTTGTTTTGATACATTGTTTTCTCTATACCGCTCTAACGCGCGAGGCGCGTAGTGTCAGGATGTTAATTCTGGCCCAAAAGCGACTCGCCTTCTTGAGGCCGCAGGACGAGCAAAAGCACTTCTGGAGGCACTAACCCTCGGAAGATTTGCCCGTTGATGGTACCCGTCGTTATGTTTGGCTGGCTCATGCCTCTACACAGGTGGCCTGATAAACCAAGAAATTTTGGTGAATTCTTCCTCTTTCTCATTGTATGCCTCCTTCTTATTAATCTTTCATTTCATTTCGTCAGACTATTTCCTCACGAAATGGTGACAATCACCGCGCACCGGGAACGACCGACGTGCTACATGTCTACGTTCACCTCGCCTCATTAACACATGAGCTGGAAGGAAGACGTCACCTGAGATTTTCGCCTCGGAAAAATCCTCTCCGACCTCGACTGGGATTGGATCCAGAACCACAGCGACACTAGAAAATATCACGCTACCACTACGCCACCAGCGCCGGCTTCTTTGCTCCTCGCGGCACTACACCGTGATGCGTGACAACGGAAAACTCCTGCCCGGCTTGATGTAAGTCTCATCTTCCATTACATCGCACCTTTCGTCAGCAACTCTTGTCGCAGCTTCCTCGTGCGGGTTTTGATTCCGTGTTTTGTTGGTCTTTCTCGAGTTTGATGCCGTCCAGAACTTATTGACGTGGCGTTCTGTACGTATGATCCGGATTTTTCAGTTGAAACCACGCTCTACATCGGGGATCGAAATATTCAATCAACGCTTGAAAAGATTCAACACCTTCCTGGGCTCAGCGGGTCAGCTGCGTTTGGTTTTCTGCCATGCTGGCCACCACTGGGTCGTCTGGGTCTCCTCTTCAGCGGGACATCTTTGAATGATGGAATCCCGAATTTTCCCATTCATTTAAATGACGCAGTATGATTTTCCATAACGGCACATCTGTGTTTGGTGGATCTGGTTTTGTTCCATTCATCTTCATAACCAAAGTTGACAGATTATGTTGAAAGTTAACATATAGACTCTTAGCTACAGTTGTAGAAGATATAAAGTTGCTCATCCAAAATTTAATTTATATTCACTTTGAAATTTGAAATTTGCTCGAAAAACTTCGATATAAAGCAACATTAAAAAATTCAAAAATATAGTCGCTTACTTAAGTAAAGCTTACTTAATTTTCACTGTGTTTTGTATTTTATTCATACAATTAGACTTGAATATTCATATTTGAAAATAATTATGATGTACCAATATCAGGTTGTTTTTTAAATGAAGAAAAAATACTCATTCCTGCCTTGTTATATTTAACCGGGTTTTCTTCGTCCCCAGTCTCTGAGATTGACATTTCCTCTCGTGATTGTTTACATGTGGTATGTACCAGCGTTTGTTTCTTGTTTCACTAGTTTGTGTTCGCTATCTATGTTTTTAAGATGTAAATTGAACGGCATTCGTAAAAGTCCGTAATCTCATCGTTAGGAACAACCAGAACCATGAATCGTTCCGGAAGATTGCTGCCAAGACATCTTTAAGCCACTCTAAGTGAGAAGGTATGGAAGAAATTCGAACAAATAGAAGTTGGCAGATAAATCAGACCGTGAGAGGAAGCGTCTTACGTCACCACGCGATGATCAAGAATAAAAGAACGATACATCAATATCGAGGTCATACTATACGTGAGAACTCGAATCGGAAGGTTTCAGAAAGCATTATGCGCTACAAACTTCAAAAAATTAGGATTGAACAGCAAGTATGCAGGTCAGACAGTCCCGGTTAAAGTCCCTCTCAAAATAAAGAGAGAGAAGAAAAGAAGGTCGGCGTCCGCTAATAAGAAAAGTCAAAAAATCAACGATAAAAATTTGCTCCAAAGTATGCTACGGACAGCCCGTTGAATTCTGAAACAATTGGTATGGTCTGATGAGAGCCTTTTCGATTTTTTTGTCACAGAAACGGCACCCTTCTGTTTTGGATAAGTCAGGAGCACGTTTATTGGAGAAAAACGTACAGAACATTGCAATGGAAGAAGTATAATGTGAGGTACTTCACGTGGTCTGGCGTAGATAATCTCGTACAAATCAGGCAATCTACTGCTAATTGGTACATTGATAAAGTTAATAAAACTTGTTGGAATCGCTGCTTAAAATAAACCTCGAGGAAAACGTCATTTTCAGCAGGAAAATGAACCAAAACAAACAGCTCAGAAATCAAGTGTGGTCTTCAAAGTAGATCGCATTAAACTGTTGAAATGGCCACCACAATCACCAGACCTCAACCTATCGAGAAATTTTGGTCGATTTGGGATAAACAGGTTGATAATGTGTGCATTAAAAATATGGACAAAAATTGCCGATTTTTCATGGGTTTACCTTCACCAGCACTGAGTACCCATGTACCATCAATCATAGTAACCCATGAGTCAGCTCTATCCGTCGAACTCTAACCGTGATGGCAAAGAGCAGTGAAGCAACTCCGTCACGGAAGTGTGCGCGTTCAAAGTACGGCACCCCACCGCATCGAAACGGACATCGGAACTTTGTGGACGCCAGATACGCCCATTCCGGCATCTACTAGCATCTTGGCACTATTAGACAACAATCGAAGAAAGCTCGATTCCGGACGGCCGCTGACCCTGAGTGGCAAGAAGTCTGAAGGATGCTGAAGAGGAAGACCGAGGAAAAGTGGCAAACGCTACGCTACGTGCGTTTGGCCGGGAGGTCAGTGTCTAGCCCGCCAACAGACGACAAAGTGACGGCAAACATGAACATAGCATGGCAAGGCGCGGAAGTCGCGTCCACTGGTTTCGGAGCTGCAGGCAATGGTAGCAGCGGCAGCATGCTGAATAAGATGGTCAACTCATTTTTCCGGTGAATCGACGATGGCGTTGTTGATGGACGACGAGACCTATCTCTCCCTGGATGGCAATGACTGGCAGGGCACTTCTGTATTTTACTTCTCCCACGAAGGGAGTCTGAGTCAGTTCATTTACCACACCAAGTTCCCCAAGAAGATGCAGCTGTGGCTGACAATCAGCGAGAAGGGGTGTCAAAGCCGCTCTTATTTCGCTCCGGCCGTAAACGGGAAAATTATAGAAAAAAGCTTCAAAATAAGTTTAAGCAGAACAAAATGCCAAAGTTCCCGAAACAAAACTTGGTTTGGTAGGCGATTGTGCACCTGTGGAATTAGAAAGCAAAATTTAATGGCAACGAGGCTGTCAAGCCAAGATATTTATCGTAAAGGAATGCACAGTGGGCAAACTGGACCCGAAATCCCATTTATTTAAACGGCGCAGGGTAGGTGTCTCAAAAATAAGCTCTGATAGAAAAAATGCAGGAACCGAATGGTGTTGGTTTCATCTAGGTTGACCACAGCAACTGTCCCATTTTGGCCGTTTCTCCCCTCATTTTGGATGCAAACTAGAATTATTGCCCAAATTTCATGAACTAGGTGCTGCTACATTGAACCCGGCGTACCATGTCAGACTGGCCAAACCTAGCTACGGAGAACTGGATGGAACAAATTTTACTTTGACTCGGATGCCACCTCACCCGATTTTACCCTCATACATGCATAAACTCATATATCTGTGGTTGTGATGATTGGTGCCAGTATATATTACTCTGACTTGCACTGGTCTTATGCAAAATGTCCGTAAAATCGAAAAGTGCATGGCTTCTCGCAAGGGGTTGACCTAAATTGCATTGTATCATTCTACCCGATTCTCCCCTCGTACACGAAAAAACTCATAAACCATGCTGTTCTGAAGATTGGCGACAGCAATGTTACTCTCATCTGCACAGTGCTTCTGTAAAATGTCCGGAAAATTTAAAAGTAACGGTCTCGTTCAGTCTCAACCAGCTAGACATGCGTGAAAAATGGTTACAGCGCAGCAAGCAAGAGTAATATTCGTGGAGCCAATCTTCAAATCTGCACAATTATGTGAGTTCATCAAATTATGAGGAGAACTCGGGTAGTACGGACCGTTTTCTTAGGTTAACCCTAGACGCAACCATCACCATCTGATTCTCCGGACATTTTTACGAGAAAGAACAGTGCAATTACGAGTGCACATTACTGACGCCAAACTTACAGAACAGCATGGCACTTGACTTTTTTCAAGTAGAAGGAGAGAACCAGGTAAGTTGGACAATTTTCTGAGGCCAACCCGCAAACGAAACCATACCACCATTCGATTCTCTAAACATTTTTACACAAGAACAGTTCTTGAAGAAACGAAATTGTTCCCAGTGCTGCTTTGGCCGATCTCGCTGTGCTTAACCACTACGGAAAATGGCCCAGGAATGGTCATACCACCAATAGTGTGCAAATCGTATCCTGGAACTCGCCGGAACTGCGCCCAATCGACAAAATATTGGGCAATCGTGGATAAATCAAAAAAAAATGCAGTTGGAAGTACAGAATGATGCTCAAGGCAAAATGGTCGTTCAGAATCAAACAAGGTGGCATAATAGCCAGTACAAAAACTGACAGGTGCGAAAGCCCGACAGCGCTCTCATTTGGGAAAACGGAAGCCTAATCAAATATTTTTACTGTGTGGAGTTGAAGACGATGAACATGAAAAAGAAATAAAGATTGATCATTTATATGATTAACTAATCAGTGTGCCCTTTATCGTGTTTGGAAATTTTGACTTCGCTCCAACCCTTTATATGTACTGTTACAGTTGTAGAGTATTTAAACGCAACCATTTCATCGTAAATCATGTTTTCAAAATTCACCGGCAACAACCAACAACAACTCGTCCGACTGGAATCAAAGTGAGGCATTAACAGCACTGGAAGAGAACAAGTCATCCCGTGGTGCTCTACAGGAGGGTTCTCAGCAATAGGTGTGTCACTTAAAATAAAATGGGATTGCAGCAAAACAAAGCAACCAAATCATAGTACTAATATTTGAAAGATATATGTTTAAGAACAAAACATATTAATTCAATTCGAATCTTTGCCCTTAATAATGTAGCAAACGCTTTGTAAACCAATCGCAGCTGCACGCACGATTTGGTGAAGCAATTTGGTCAAACCAAATGTTTTTGAATTATATAAAGTGTTCTTTGTAGGGCTCATATGTTATTAGAATACAACCAAATAAAGAAGTCAAATGGTTGAGATCCGTGAAGATGCAGGCCGTTCTTCGCTTGTGATGAAATCGGTAATTTACCGCGCACCACGCCTGTGTTCTCTTTTGCCTTGTGAGTTGGAGCGACACTGGTGGAAAACAATATGGTGTATTCCCGCGTAGCGTTGAAGCATGAGGAAGCAGAGGGTTCTTCAAAACCTGCTCGATGTAATATTCAGTGTTGATTTTAAAGACTGTATTCGATGAAATTCGACAAATAAAGTAGTTTACCAAAAATATTCCTTAGGCCCGATTCTTTTTCAAACTTTCTGGAAATAAAGTACTATTAAATGGTTAAGTTTTGACATCATTGGTTTATTAAACCTCTTCTCCAACCCAAATGCTCGCACCTTGCCTTGACCCTTTCATCAAAATTTGGGCAATGATAGGACCGACTTGCTTACTTACTTTTAACCACACTTTCTTTAGTTCAAGATCATTTTCTATCAGTTTTGGAGTTTTAACGAGGCTTTGCCTTCATGATTGCCCAAAATTTTTCAATTGGGCGAAGTTCCGGAGTGCTTGAGGGTTGACGTCTTTTGGTACAAAAACTACATTATTATCTTTGTACCAGTCTAAGACGGGCTGGGCATAGTGGCAGAGATGCCAAAATCCGGCCAAAACAGTGTCGGGCCATCGTGAGACCTCAAGACGGGCGAAGCCGTTTTGGGAGGCATTCGTCCTTGTAGATTTGTCCGTTGACGGTCCCAGAGGTGATGAAGGATGACTTGACTTTGCCCACATCCGCAGATCGCTTGCCAGACAAGCGAATCGTCTGGCGAATTTCGACTGATTTCTTCTTGCGTACACTCTCCGGAACGGCCAACCCACAGTGGGGGAGTTGCTGTCATTAATCCAAAATACAAAATACTTCGTTGAAGGCTTTAGGTTTTTTCTGTAATGCTACATTATTGAAATTTTATAATCCAAATTTTGAAGTGATTGGACTAAATTTGAGTTCTGTAATGATTTTTTGAAGTATGTCACCTCTGTGTTTTTTGCGATTTTTTGAATAAAAATTATAAATATTGCATAATTTGCTAGAGCTCTACCATTGACTGAATTAAGATGGTGTTCAAGAAAAAGTTCCTTGAAGTGGAGTTAAAACAAATTGCATCATTTTATTTTTTTCTGAATGTCACATTTTAGGTAAAATTGCAGAATTTAAACGAAAAAGGTATTTTGGTGAAAACCATGTAACATAACCATGAAGCTCAGTTCATTTGTATAAAGGAAGAAATATTAGATTAAAATGTTATGTTTTCAAACAAATATCGTTTTTAGAGCGCAGACTTGCGCAGAGTATTGATATTTTTGAAAGCAAAGATGGGGTTTTTGGCTATTTGCGCCTTTTTTGAATATTTGATAAGATTTATCTCTTCTGTAGCACTTCTCACATCTCATGTTCAATAGCTTCAGAAGTAATCATATCAACAATAACCTATTTTCAGTATGCACTACTCTCCTATTTGTCAACAAACTGTGGTATGACCGAGAATTTTGTTTTTGTGAGAAGATTGAACAAACTGATCGCTATTCTTTGTCATACCCCTATTCATCTCTGTCTGTATTAGCTACAACTGAAAGAGCGTTCTATATTAGTACCAAATCAATTGTATCTGGCTATGTTACATTCTGAGCCAAACTGTATTATTAAAGTGCTTTGTGGTACCCAAAATAATCCGTGAATATGGTAGTGAAATTCGTGCTAAAGTTTTTATGGTTATTTCCTCAGAATTGTCAATCGTGGATTATCTGAAATAAATGTGATGAAGTCTGAAGAAACGATTTCGATGAACACTGCTTTTTATGGATTTTTTAAACCGATATATGAAGCGACAAAACTTCAAGACCTGCCAGAATAGATGAAGGTGAAAGAAAAATCAACTATTTTCCGTTGATAAGGATAAGGAGTTCGATAGTTTTTGGAAATCAGTTCAATAAGAAATTTCAGCTCTCGCAAAAGGAGGCGTAACTGATTTGAGGCAGACCATTTGAATGGCTGGACGATTGTGCATTACCACCTTCTAAAGAACCGTCACTGAGAGCAAAACCTTTGGAATACTTCTTTGATGAGTGAAGTAATCGAACAAAACGACGGAGAACTGAAGGAATGGGAGTTAATCATTCTGCAAATGACTCTTTGCTGAGATGAGCATGAGTGCTTAATTCATAATTACAACACTGCAAACGAACGCAACAGGCTGTTGGTCCTAATAGCCATCTTACACAAATTATACCCGAAAAAGTTGCCCATTAGGACAAAACCGTCGTCAATGATATGAAATCATAAGGGCATGGTGGTAAACGACAGAGTTTCAGATAATACCGTATAATTGCGCAAAACAAAACAGGAATGCTATCTCAGCAAAACGTATTCGTCACGTAATTTGAAAGCATTGCGAAGATTGACCAAGACTGGAAAAAAGTTGACACCTAACAGAGACACACTGTAGAATGTTCTAGAAACAAAGAAAGCATCTTCTCAATAACAATTTTCACTGAAAGATATCTGCCGCGCAATAACGTTCAAACTAATATCATAATTTTTTCTGAACCGTAACTGTTCTTTTGTTATTAGTATTCTTTGAGAAATGCTTGCAAATTCATGTAGATTACGACCCTGTATATGCTAAACTTCATCAATCCATGCCACACTAACTCAAATAACATTAAAAGGTTTGTCGAAAATTGAACATTTTTTATTGATGGTAGTGTCGTTTTTGATTGATGTTTCGAGC